>QKWP01001499.1:88855-100268 GCA_003550325.1 Gigaspora rosea
AACAAGTTTACTTATATCAAGAAGTTATGATCAATTAGTAAAATTTAGAGAATCTTAGAAATTTGTATAATTTTATTAATAAAATTATACAAATATCTATGATACTCTAAATTTTACTAACTGATTTATACTTCTCACTCTAAGTAAACTTGTTCAGTATCAAAAAATACATATATTTTTATTCAGATTCAAACTAGTTTGCAAAATTTGGACTAGCCGAACAAACTTATGATTGAGTTTGAGTTTAGTATAAAGTTTTAATAATAAAATTTAGAATTTGAGTCTGGTTTGGACCAGACCAAACCCGGACCCAAACCTAGAATTACTAGTTCATATGAACACCTGACTGAACCTGAACATGTTCATGAACTTATGAACTGAACCTGAACTGAACCTGAACCAGCTCTAAAAGTTCAATACTGAACCTGAACCTGAACATGTTTTAAAAAATGTTCAGGTTCAGGTTCAATACTGAACCTGAACCTGAACCTGAACTTGACCTAAGTTCAGTTCAGTTCAGGTTCATAGGAACACTACATTAGAATCATTAGAAAAATTTATAAAAAAATGTAAGTTAGATAGGGAAAGTATTAGAGAAAATAGCGTGAAGAAAAAAGGTAAGTTGAAAGAGCCATCGTTAGTAGACAATCTTAAGGAGAGAATAGAGCTAAGGCTCAGAGTAGGGTTTCATAATATTAATGATTTAAAGAGAAATAATCAGAAGCTTGAATTTTAATCGATTACGCAAAAAAAACAATATTGATATATAGGTATTGCTGAAACTAATCTGTCAGAAAGAGAAGGTTTTTTCCTTTTAGCAAATGAAGAAAATTACCAAGCAATCTGGGCAAGTGCAAATAGAGAAAAGAAGAAAGGATTTGGAGTTGCAGTATTAATTAATAGGAAATGTTTCACACATCTTGGTAAAACAGAAAGATATTCAGAATACCTACTATGTACGTGATTTCTTTTAAACAATTAGAGTTGCTATTAGTTGTACTTTATATCCTACCAAATAATAAGCAACAAGCGAGAAAAATCCAAAAAAAAATTACTGAAAATTTATATGCACTGTTCCCAAATTCAGAGATTATTATAATAGGAGACTTCAATGCGGTCATCGATCCAGAACTCGATAAGTTAAATGGAGAAAAGCAGAATGTACACACACTTTCAAAAATCCACAAATGGTGCATAAATCAGGGTTTGTTTGATTCATTTAGACTTCTTCATCCAGAGGAGCGGGCATTCACATGGTCAAGCAGGGAATGTTGCATAGGAATAGACCAATGCTAGATCACAAATCACCTTATTGAAGGACTTGAGGCTGCAAAAATTATTGAAATAGATACATATACAGAAAGTGATCATAGGCTCATACAAACAACTTTTTCACTCAAACATCTAACAGCTGACACCTTTACAGCAGCAATCAGAAAGAACTAGTATAAAAGATCTATCTTTTAATCAAATAAGCAACTGAATTAAACTGGAATAATTATCGAAATGATCTTGATAAGATGCTTTCTTCCAACCCGACAATTAAAAAAGTACTTATAGATTATGATATGATGGTTACATACTCAGTAAGTGATTTGGATCTAATATGGAAGATTATAGAAAACAAGATTCTCGAGGCAGCAAGAAAAAACATCCCTAAAAAGAAAATACTCAATAAGATGCAGAATAAGAAGCATAAGCAAGCTAGAACCCTGACACACAAAGCTGTGGTAGCACTAGGAAAGGTTATAAGACAAACAAAGGGTCACAACTTCACAAGCCTCGATGATGATCTAGTTCAAGAAATAAATATAGAGTTAAAAAGGATCAACAAAGAGTATAAAGTGAAAATACCAGAACTAGCCAGGGACATGCTAGAAGAATGGTGCTCTGACATCAAAGGATAGCAACTAGTCTTAAACAAGAAATATCTAATGGAAATAGAGGAAAAAAATTGAAAAAAAATTGCAACCAAAATAGAAAAGAGATGCGAAATAATAGAAAATCAGCAAGGTAAAATGATTAGAAGCTTGATAAATAAACCGATCAAGAAGATCACAAACAACAAATATATAAAAAGGGTGGGCCTCAACAACAAACTCATTACTGAGCTAGATAAAGTCAAAGAAAAAGTAAACGCGCATTTTAAAAATTAATTCTGGAAAAGAAACACTCAAATTGCGCTGTTACCTGACAAATGGAAAGCAGTTTATAGCCCAAAATTAGATATAGAGAAGTTGTGGTATCTAGGAATTGACAAAAAAATATCAGAAGAAGAATGCCACGAAACTCTTTCCGGCGTCAAGAAAAATTCAGCACCAGGTATATCTGGTATAACATATACAATGATTAAGGCAGCAAGTCATACATCACAAGAAATTTTTCAGAAATTCGCAAATATCTGTATCAAAGAAGGCCTAACTCCATCAGCATGAAAAGTTTCACAATTATATGCAATTTCAAAAGATAGTGATTGGAATTATATCTTGAATAACGTTCATCCAATTGCCTTAATTGTAACATTTAGAAAATATTTAACCAAGATCTTAACAAAAAGGTTAAGCAAAATAATAGTGGAAAAGAATATATTAAAAGGGCCAAACTACGTGGGCTACAAGGAAGCTCTAAGAAGAACCGATCTGTATATTGAACAGTCTAATAGAGGATGCTAAGGAGTCCAAAAAGGAATTATGGATATTATTCCAGGATATGCGTAAGGCTTTCGACTCTGTATCGCTAGAGATGCTCAACCTTTTTCTCGCCCAAATTCGGCTCCCACCAAAATTGTACAATTTCATTATAAGTTTGTTCAAAAACAGATCCTCAAGAGTGATTACCGATTTTGGAACTTCTGAGCCCTTTACAATAGAAGATGGAATAGAACAAGGGAAGTTAATCTCTCTGCCAATTTGGAGGATCTTCTATGACCCCCTTTTAGAATGCGTTCAAAATGATCAAATATTAGGTTATAAGATGCATGCAAAGTTTCCCCACTGTATTGAATCAAATAGCTTTCAGAAACTAGAACACCGTCAAGCAACGTTGGCCTTCGCAGACGATACAACCTGGATAGAAAAAAGTAAAGTTCAAATAGAGGAAATTATAAGAATAGCAGAGGAATTTTTTAGTATCAATGACATTTAAATCAACGCAAAGAAATCTAAGCTTCTAGTACTAAATGGACCCAAGTTGGATGAACCAAAGTCTGTTAATTTGGGTGGAGCATTAGTACATGAGGAAAAAAGGAATTCTATAACTAGATTTCTTGGGATCTGAATTAGTAATAACTATGACGAGACTTTAATTAAAAATAGAGCAAGGGTGATAGTTCAAAATACAATTTAGTATTTAAAGACTAAAGCAATGACGTTAAATCAAATAGCATATATAAATAACAGTTGCATTGTTCCAAAATTAAGTTATATTTTACAAGTCTCTAAAATATCGAAAAAGCACTGAATGGTATACAGCAACCTTTCCTTAGACTCGTGAAAAACAAGGCAAACTGGGCTTCCACAACAAACAACAACATAATACTGCATAAAAGTTTAGAAGGTTGTATTATGTTAGCAAACGAGTTATTAACTAGACAAATTCTGTCTTTGATTAATTCTTTTAATGAGCAGGTGCTGTAGAAAGGGTAACTAGAATATAGCTACAAGCAGGACTGAATAGAGAGAGAATCGTTAACAATAATTGGTCACATGTAGAGTTGCCCAAGCTCAAGTGCATATAGAAAGATAACCTAGCATGTCTAAGTTTACTTAAGGCCAAATCATTGCAGTTGAAAATTAGTAACACAGCACCAGAATGGGGTAAGGGCATCGAGGCAACTGCTCTTAACCGAGTTTTTAAAGATTCATTCAATATCAAAATAGCAAATGCACTGTCAAGCTCCAATTTGTTTTATCTAGAAAAACTCATCGACTCAAAAGGGCAACATCTTCTGTTGTGGCCTGAAATTAAGTTCAAGACAGGTACCGGAGCTAGGGGAAGAAAACTCTTATGGTTCAAACTGCTCGAAAAGCTAGTTATAGAAGATGTTAATACAAGATCTGTCAAGTCAAAGTGGATGATCCAAAACTCCAACAAACTCTTGCTCGCGTTAATGCTTCCAAAGATATCAAACGATAAGAGAAAAAGGGAATGGTTAATGTCCAATGAAAATGAAGTATTTAAATTAAGAGATAAGAAAGTTAAAACAGTTCAAGTTGAACACTGGAGACCAATTAATAATCTGATGCAAGGGGAAGTAGTAATGGAAAAATGCAAAGGCTGTGGCCTTAATAGCTCCCTAGTAGAAGGAACTTGTATCTCTCGCAGCAAAATCAACAACGATTGGAGGGTAATTCCAAAAAGTTTAATTAAGAGAGCAGAGGGAAACCCTCAAATGTCGTTAAACTTTAATCTTGTATCAGAAAGAAAAAAATCTGTAAACAGCATGCAGCTAGCGAATAAACAGGAATTTTCTTGCTTAAATATAATCGAAAGTGTAGAAGTAGAGTTAATAATGCAATCAGAATTAAGTGCCAACCTCAAGGACTCACTGCTAGAAGCTTTTAACAGGAACAAAAACTGGCAACAAAGTAAAATTTGTTATTATATGGATGGTTCTTTACAATCAGAAAACAAGAAAGATATTAATTTAGCAGCTATGGGGGCTGTGGTGGTGCAAGTAAACACAGAGAAAGATCTAGTGCTTAAAGAAATTTCATTGTTTATTTCAACTTGGCCATTATCGACCAAAGCAGAATTACTAGCAATATAGTCGGCAATACTAATCTCCCCGGTTAGGTTAGAGGTGCTTATTAAGACGGACAGTGCAGTAGCAATAGTTAACATAGATAGCATTAAGAACTTCACCATGTCAAGGCATTGGCTTAAACAGAAAAATGCGAATCTCCTAGGTCTTATTAAAAAGGCACTAATAATGAAGGAAATTAAAATTGTGCTAGTTAAGGTGAAAGGTTATAGTAATAATAGGTAGAAAGATAGAGCGGATGTTTTAGCTAAAAAAGTAATAAATAGGTTAGATTTGAAAGAGCTTTTTTTTGCGAGATTAACTTCTCTTTTAGGTTATAGTTTGTATTGGAATAACCACTTGGTAGGCACCTTAGCAAGAAGTTTTTTTAAATTCTTAATGGAGACTAAGATTGGGACTGAATGGAGGATAACAAGCTCGATCTGTGAACCGGAAAATGAAGAATCAGATATAAGAATTGAATGACCGCTTTTTTGGCAAAAGCTCTGGAACCAAAGTGGAATCAGATGTAACTCGCTTCGTACAAATCAAAATCGTGGGGTACTTCTAAAAGCCCTACAGAATAACCTTCCAGTCCTAGTTAACCTTAAACGCAACAAACCAGAAATTTACAAAAACGATTATTGTAGGCTTTGTGCAAGTAACGATAAGGAGATACAGAAACACCTAGTAGGTTGCAAAGAGTTGGAAGACAGATAGTTATTAGCTAAAAATCTGGCTGCAGCTGCAGATTGGCGCTGTTCGAAAATTAAAGGTCAAATGTAAGAACGAGCAGTTTAAGGAAATCCCTATTCGGAGCTTTCAGAGAAGAGAAACTGAAAACAAGAGAAGAGGTCTAAAAGGGCTCGTGAGAAGAGAAGTGGTTAACAGACTACAAAACGCTAACCTTGCAAAATCTAAAATTTATCAGGTTCTAGAATGTATATCATTAACGCTCTGGAGTTACTTTTACGAAAACATCTGGAAATAGAGATGTGAAAAGGTCGCAGAGGTGGACAAGGCTCTCGGCATTAAAAGGAGCGACAAACGAAGAAACAAAACTTTCACCCAGAGGAAGATATCAAATCAAGAAAAGTTCTTAATTACTGATGCAAATCGAGTTACCATCCGAAGGAAAAGAGAAGAGGTTAAAGAGAGAAAATTAGAAAGATCGAAACAAGTGAATAAGTTATGGGAAGAATCAGTCGGAAGATGAATAATTAAAGGGTTAAAGCCATTTGGGTATAGCTTATAGGCTGTTCGACAAAGCCTTCTAGTTTGTAGTATCAAACTAGTGCAGCTAGTTGCACTTTGCATTTTTGAAAAATAGAATCAGAGTGATGTTAGTTTCGCAAAATTAAAATCACATGTAATTTTCTTTTAAATTATATTTATTTTAATAAAGAGCCCTAATGGGACTGTCTAAAGAAAAATATATATATATATATATATAAGTTCAGCTAAATAAATTTTGTTAATAAATTATCATAATTAGTCATATTTATTTATTTCTATTTGATATAGTAATATTATCTAGTTACTAATTACTATGAGAACATTATTTTTATTTTACTGTTTTCAAAAAAATTTTAATAAAGAACAGTAAAAAATTTTTACTGTGCACAAATTTAAAACATATTCTTATGAGAACTCTGAGAATACTAATTTCAAACACTGGGTGCATTCCAATTTGGAAAGAGTAAACACTGCTGATCTTTTGAAGAGGTAAGCTAAAATGCCCACTTTTGAAAGTTCGAAAAGTCCAAGGGGTGTCAGAAAGAGTACAAAACAAAAAGAGATTTGTAAGAGTTATGCCATATAGAATAACATATCTAACCAAGTCTCTACTTTTATTTTCATATCAGCTGATTTTCTGCAAAGTTATATTATTTTAATTACAATATTCACAAAAATATAACAAATTTTAATAAGGCTATACAAATTAAACTAAGAATAATTCTAACCACCAGCCTGGATGATTTCATTAAAATCATCCTGGTTACATGATTGCATATTGGCCAATAATAATACAAGATCATTTAATATAAAATTTATTAATATAAAATTTATTATACATATAGCAGATTTTATATAAAATTAACTATGACTATACATAGATTAAAGTAATATATATGAAACCCCTCTCTCAAAACTCAACATAATGAAATTGACCCTAACCCTAACCTTTAGGCCTCATTAGGCCTCCTACACCAAAAACCCACTAGCATAAGCAATTCGCATCACCACGAAGCTACTAGTAAAGATCTTAAGTACTACTGAAAAAAGAAAGCAGTTAGTTAAAATATACACAATGAAAAAAACAATATCCCACCACAAAACAATAACTAGCAAGAAACAAAAAAGCCTTCTTAAGCAAAGAAAACTTAGTCACAATACGCCTATTGGAATAGCGAAAAAGTTTAAATATGGCTCAAAGATAACAATAGAACTAAAAGCGGTGAATCCAACCAACGACACTAAAAGTGATGGCAAAATCACACAACCACCAATATTAAAAGCCATAGCAAAATCATAACCACCAAGCAGCACTAAAAGTCAGGTCGAAATCATGACTACTAACAGTACCAAAAGCTAGTAAGAAACTGGCAAGAACAATTCGCACTAATATGAGGCCTCCTTAAGCGCCACTTGAAAGAAAAAACTTAGTCGCGTATACGTTTATTGGAACAGTGAAATATGGCTTAAAGACAACGAACGGGATTAAAAGCAAAATAAAATACTAAAAGTGATAGCACCAATATTAAAAGTCACGGCGAAATCATAACCACCAAGTGGCACTAAAAGTCAGGATGAAATCAAAGCCACCAATAGTACCAAAAGTCAGGCCGAAATTACGACCACCAATGAAACCTATGACAAATTCATAGCTATGAACTTCTATGGAGACTTCTATAAAACGACTCCTGCAACGGCTCAATGACAACATCAATGATGATGACGTTATTACCTGTTATCTAAGGAGTTAAAAAAAATATAGTATATGTAAAAAGATTATCGTTAATGATCAGATAATCATCTATTTATACTATATATAGTGGTCGATTAAAGTCGGTTAAAGCAGAGGGAATTTTGAAAAATTATCTAATTTAACGTTTATTTAAATTAGAGATAGGGTTAGAGTCAGTTGTATTATATTTAAAAGAGCCTATAGGTAAAATTGCCTTCTCGACATTTTTTATTAATATACCAAAGTAGGTTTAGACCACCGTTTCTTGTATTTTTTGCATTTTTCTCTTTTTTCGCTTGTTTTGTTTTCTTCAGAATGATCTGGGTCAGTCAAAATTTCACAATTTGATTGGTCGATCATCTGTCAATCATCAAAAATTCCCTCCACTTTAACCTATCCCTATATATGGCAGGATGATTTTTAGCAAAATTAGCCAGGATGATTTCAATAAAATCTCTTAAATTAATTGTTTTTTATCACATGAGACAAGCAAATAGGACTCAGCTAGCTAGCAAAAAATGTTATATTTAAAAACTTTTTTTAATATAAAAATTTTTATAAATTTTTTTTTAAAAAAATTTTATATAAAAAAAATTTTTAATTTTTATAAAAAAGTAATATAGCTGAGTAACAAGAAAGTTTTATTTATTTGCATGGCCTAATACGAGTTTTTTTATAAAAAATAATAAATATATTAACTATTTTTAATGATTATTTAAACCAAATTTTCTGCTAAAAAAAACAAAAAGTTTTTTGTTAAATTGTTGTCTATATTTAATATAGTAGGATAATACAGGAAACAGTTTTATAAAGATAAACTACTACTTTGGGAACTCTTTTGTATATTTGGTATACAAACCAAAAGCATCTTTTTATAGGATAACTGGCAGGACGTAGTGCTCTTGTATGAGAAATTTTGGTAAAAAGTGAAGAGCTTCTTTGTTGATGAAATAACCTGTAGCAAAACAGTAGAAAATAATAAAAAAATGAGTTTTATCTTGACTTTCCTTTAAATTTGATACAAGTATTATTTTACTTCTTTTTGAACTTTTCAAAATTTTGGCCAAAAAGTAGAAAATCTAGCTTATCCTCTCCAAAAGATCAGCAGTGTTTAAGCTAGTGTTTACTCTTTTCTAATTGGAATCATACCTATTTAATTGAAATCAACATTATAAGTAAATTCTAATACTGCTTACAAAATAAATATTAATAATGTGTTAGAGATTGGGTAGGTATATGTAGTGTATATAGTGTGTATATGTAATAAAATTTCTTTCCAAAATCTTCTATTAGAATTATAGTTTTTTTTTTTTGTATACATATCACTAGTCGAAATATCAAAATTCGGCACTACAAGGTTCGTATACAAATCGGCATTAAAAGAGAGAAATCGATTAACATTCGGCTATAACCGAATGTTTAAAAAGCAAATTTGGTATAATATCTATTTGTTTACCGATTTTTATAAATAAAAATCAGCAAAAATCGGCAAAAATAGAAAAAATCGGCAGCCGAATCTTATCGTTTTTATAAATTATATAAATCGTATAATTTCAGCTATTTTAACAATTCATATAAGTTTCGTCAAATAAAACATATAATTCGCATATATCAAAGAAATTTTAAATAAGATGGATATTGATATGATTTTATCGATGTGAACTTGAATGATTGCAATCGATTGTAAACAATATAAGGCAATGTAAATTAAAAAATCGGTAAAAATGGTTTAAAAATCGCATTATTAATTACTAAAGTTAGATTAAATATATTAAATATTAAATTTACGATTTAAAGGAATTACAGCTAAATATTCTCGAGAATTTTGTCTATCTGATATTTTATACTTGAATAGTATAAATCAACTAAAAATGTTATGTACCAGAATAATGCATTCACGACGAATCGGATAAAATTGAGTGTCCCAAAGTTCGATATTACATGTTTCGGCATCATTATTGCTGCTAAAATGAAATCGAGTTGCCGCTGAACTTACAGGCTTATACCATTTGATGTATGCCAATTTGTGTTCAATAAACCCATTCGGCAGATTTACTGAATGACTAATGAAATATTGGACTTGTCCAGGATACAAATCAATACTTCCATCTTGATTCACAAACCGGGCCAAAACAAATGAACTTTTTATATGCCGAGAAGACATGTCAGAACCAAATATTTCTGATTCTATTCTGCATCTTCCATATTGGTCTGCCTGGTTAAGAACAATAATTGAGTCATCAAGATTGTCAGCAAAAGGTTTTCTAAAACTCAAATTTTCATAAGTTGCAGTATAATATTTTACTAGCAAGTCCAATAAATCGGCAGGAATTATTAACTTTTGCCGTTGAGGTGGTAATAACTCGCCAGGAAATCATTCTGAACCAGTAATAACCGATTCTTGAATATTATACGTATTAAATAAAAACCTACGTATTTCATCAGAAGAAAACTGATTTGCATCCGAAAGTGACCCTACTTCTGATCGATTTGGCAACAATTCCAGTCCTTCCACTTCAGATGCAGCTGTTAAGTTAACAATGCGGCTACCATTCATTAGTCTTCGCATTAATTCAGGTTCTATTTTTCGATTGCTATTCGGCAAAGACCCTAATATTCCATTCACCCTTTCGAATGAAAAACACCAAAAGGAATATAGTGGACCATAATTCTGTGCACATTCACATAAATGTAGCAAAAGATGTAGATTAGGATTAATTTTTTCAGGCCCATATTTTCTTTCTATAAGTTTTATCAAATTGATTAACCTTTCATGAGCTTCATTCATTAGGTCGCGCTCCATTATTCTGGATACTAAGATCTGGCAAATTTTTACAAATTGTGTTAAAATTTGCCGATCATCATTCGAAAAGTGTTCCCAAAAAACAACAGTAGCATAAATTGTAAAAAAATTTTGCTACTGATCAGCTGTAAAATTTGAAAATCCATCTCCACTGCTCACATACCCAGGAATCCGGCCGATATCTGATGGAACTTGGATCCTATTCACCTTGGATTGAATTTGTGTAAGCATATTTTGGGTCAATATGCCTTTATCGATCCATATTCGCTTAACAATACACTTAGCAATGCCCAAAAAAGGCAATGCATAGGATCAACGATAACATGACGAATAGGATTAAAATAATTTAGACGAAGTAATTCTGACCATTGAACTTTATTGTCTTTAACAAAACGCTTTCTTTCAGTATTAGAACTACAATGTCTCCATTTAAGAGCCTTTTTCTGATGTACTGCTAAATCTTTTTGAACGAACCATTCATCCATATTTTGCATACCGCCGTAATTAAAATGTCTGTTAACGTAATTAGCACTTTTCTCGCAATGATGACATGATACTAATGCCGATATATGCCCATATAACTTTCGAGCAGCTGGAATATCACATGAAATTAGTATCAAAGTAGCACAAATCGTTCTTCCTTCTGAAAACTCGGCTGTTGAATTTAGTGCCACACCACGCCAAAGGGACTCTAATTCGTCAACAACTAGGAAAAGATAATGGTTTATTTTATGCAAACTCACTTCATCCGGCCCAGGTAATATGCCTAAAACTAATATATTTTCACGCTTAAATCGAATGTCACATGGCAGATTCGCAATGGATGCATATAATACACCAGTACTATGCAATACACCATCGAATGATTGAAACCAATCAAGGTTTACTATCAATCCCAAAT
>QKWP01001499.1:100325-110683 GCA_003550325.1 Gigaspora rosea
AATCGTTCTTCCTTCTGAAAACTCGGCTGTTGAATTTAGTGCCACACCACGCCAAAGGGACTCTAATTCGTCAACAACTAGGAAAAGATAATGGTTTATTTTATGCAAACTCACTTTATCCGGCCCAGGTAATATGCCTAAAACTAACATATTTTCACGCTTAAATCGAATGTCAAGTGGCAGATTTGCAATAGATGCATATAATACACCAGTACTATGCAATACACCATCAAATGGTTGAAACCAATCAAGGTTTACTATCAATCCCAAATGTGAATCTGCCTTTTCATTACAGAAAAATAGCGCTGAATCTTTGCTGAATGGTTCATCTTTAAAGGTTTTCCAAATTTCACCATCAATGCCAAAGACTATTCTCAAAACCTGGATGCTGGTACATGTTATCCAATTGGTGTCTAATTGGGCTATAAGGAAAAATCAACTCTGGTCGATTTACGATCTTTCCATCTAACAACTTAGATTGCGTTGATAAATTGGTGCCGCAAACCTTGTTTTTTCTAATTTTCGAATTAGGAAACTCTATATGGGTACAACTCATAATCAACACCTGGTTATTATGCTTAAACTTTATCCCTTCTTCCTCCTTGTATAGTTTATGACATTTAGGATATGACACAAAACTAATAAATTCGTCAGACAATCCAAGTGCTTTGTTCACTTTATACTTGGATGTAGGAAAGTTGATAAATTCAATACCACCAACTACAATTAGTACTAACTTCATAAACTTTAGAAGCGTTCCAATTGCACTTTCCGATATATTATACTGTATTTTGAAGTTTATGATCCATAAAAGTATCCATGTAAATCGATTGTCGTTATGTACATTTTTGGGTTCTCGTGGCATTTCAAAATCGGGGGCTGAATAGTCTTCGAAAACATTATCGCTATCGTTAGAACTTTCATCAGATTCAGTGCTATTTCAAAAAAGTTGTCATCTTCGGTATACATATCGAGTGTTTCATCAAACTCATCTTCAACTGCCGAATTTGAACCAAACTCTTCACCTGCTGAATATTCGTAATCAACTTTAAAAGACATAACCTTATTTAACGCCGGATTTCTGACTCTGGGCTTAAAAATATATTCATTCACATCAGACACTGGAGTGTCAGTAACTTCTTCAATTTCTTCAATTTCTTCCATTAAATCTTGTGAAGAACTTGGACCACCCATTTCTTCTTGTTCTTGTAACGATAATGCCGAACTTTGTCTTTTTGGTGGTTGTTGTATCCTACTTTTATGAGCAACTTTCATTCTATAATCGACAAGCGGTCCATTGCACTTATCACAATTACAAATAACATTTCTTCTTTGTTTTGTATTTTTTCGTGGTGGTTTTGATACACCTTCTTCATTTAATAAAGACGAAAGTGATCGTTTTCTTGATGATATTTTAATAATTAATAAAGATGGAATTTGCAAAAAACAATAGCTTTTTTCTAAACGAAAATTGATGATTTTTATACAATTTTACTAAACGAAACTTGATGATTTTTATACAATTTTTCTAAACGAAAATTGATGATTTTTATACAATTTTTCTAAACGAAAATTGATGATTTTTATACAATTTTTCTGAACGAAAATTGATGATTTTTATACAATTTTTTTAAACGAAAATTGATGATTTTTATACGATTCAATATTGATTATTTTTGTTCAGTATTATAAAATAACAATACAAAGAGCAACTATGTCAAAAATTAACCTTCAAAAAATACGAATAATACATGATTTGATTATTGTGATTTGTTTCAAATTGATAGATCACTGACAATCGCTTGAACAATCACCTGATTGTTGACTGATTGCTTCGCAATATTTTTTAGTAAACATAAATATAGTCAATGAAAATAACATATTTATATTGAATTTTTAGCAAAAAAATACACTTTACAATTTTTTACAATCATGCAATCAGATAACAATCAAGTATGCGATAAAAATTTGAACAAAAGTATATCATTTTGCAAAGCGTAATAATTAGTCCCTAATGACAAAACATATTAACAATATATTAAAATAATTTAGTTCTTATTTGCGAACAATACATAATTAAATCACTTGTTTCAGCAAATAAAAAAAAAACCATTGTTTTCGGCATATTAAAAATTTAGCATTGTGTAATAAAAAATTCGACAACATTAGAACTATTACAGTATTATGCAGGATTAAATTAAATTTTGTTAATTGTTTAATTTTTTTACACGATTTGTCTAACTTTTGATTGTCTTGATTGTATAAGATTCGATCGATTGCATAAGATGAACTTAATTAATCATAGACCCGATTGATTACTGCAGAATGTATAAAATCAGGTTTTTCTTTAGGATTTCGAATGTCTATCCCGTGATCACGAATTGATCACAAATATAATGACTGTGTAATATCTCTGCTATAAGTTTCAATTATATCAAAGTTTTAAACAAAATTGCAAACAATACAGTTGCATACAAAATCAGAAATCGAATGAAATCTATAAAAGTTAAGACTTTTCTCTACGAATTTTTTTTTCTGCAACTTCAATTTTTTTTTTCATTACTAAACCAAACTCTTTTTTTTCGTTACTAAACCAAACTCTTTTTTTTCTTTTGAATACTTATAACCTACCTTTTTTCTTCTCAAATATTTCTTTCGATATATTTTTTTTTCTCTACACTTCTCAAATATTTTCACAATATTTTTTTTTTTTACAATGTCAAAACGACCAAAAAAGCAACGAAAACCTTTAAAATGCGATACATCTGAAAGTCAACAACAAGAACCTCTTGTTGTAATCGAACCTTTAACTGAAAATCCTTTACCTTCATCTGAAACTTTATTTTTATCTGAAACTTTACCTTCAACTGGACTTCATCAAACTGGCACTTCTACAACTCAAAATTCTCCTGTTTTATATGCACCACATTCTCCCGTTCGATCTGCACCATATTCACACATTCGATCTTTACCACATTCTCCTGTTCGATCTTCACTACTTGCTAGACCTTCAACACCTGCTTTCAGTCATCCAACTTCACCTGTTATTATCTCATCACCTGAATTAACTTCTGCTTTATCCAACTTAAAGCAAAGATATCTATCACTTCGATTACCTGAAAGCATGTACAAAGAAAAACAACAAAATATTTAACGACAAAAGTCATTTGAAGAGTCGAAAGCAGGTTTGGTAATCAATTCAGTTATAAAAAATTTCAGCTGCTATTTCCCAACATATATGTTGGGAAACGGCAGCCGAAAGTTGTGATAATTTTGATTATCTTTCTCATTTTTGTATGTTTTATTTTGTTAATCTTTTGTTTTTATTACCTATTTTTATAGAAAACGAAAGTTTGCATGAAGAAATTGTAAAGTTAAAGCACCGAGTAGCTGATTTGGAGGCTGAAAACAAACAAGCCAAAGAAGAAATCGAGGCCCTAATCATTATCAACAGAAGTTTTGGCAATGAATCGGACCTGCAATCCAAAACTACAGGATCAATGATTTTAGAAAGCAAAAAAAGTAAAAGTGAAGGTAAATTATCTAATGGTAATGATGGTAAAAGTAGTTCCGAAATACAGCTAGAAGAGTAACAAAAATCAGGTGATTTTTTAGGGGGGAAGGGGGTAAAAAAAGTTAAAATTATATATAAGAACCTGACTATTTATATATTAAGGAAGAGGGGGGGTAGGCCTCTGATAAAAAATAATCAGGTGATTAATGACACTGCCCCTATCTTAACTAAGTGCAAAAAGATCTTATGATCCGAAAGAAGCTTGGGTAAGTTTAATACAAATTTTTACAATTTTTAATTTTTTTTGCAATTTTTCAGTTTTTTCTTATCTTTTATGATTAACTTTTTTTTTACGATTTTTTTTAACAATTTGAATTTTTTATATTTATTTACAATTTTTAATTTATTTTACGATTTATATCTTTTCATTATTACGATTTTTAATTTTCTTTTTAATTTTTTATTTCGATTTTTTTTTATGATTTTTATTTATGCTTTATTGATTTTTTTACGAATTTTAAAATTTTTACGATTCCATTTTACAATTATTTCCTTTTAATAATTTATTTTTATCTTTTGATTGATTTTTTTTACAATTTTAACCTTACAATTTTTCTTTTTTTGCAAATTTTTAATATTTTTTATACGATTTCCCTTTTTAATTTTTTGCGAAAAATTTTTTTATGATTTTTTAATGTTTTTTTTGACGATTTAATTTTTTTTCTGTTTTTTCGATTTAATTATTTTTCTTCATTTTTAATAGGCTGAAATAAAAATTTTATTAAAAATGATCCTGTGCAAATATCAACTTAACATTGATGAGGTTTTTTTGAGCCCAAACAATAAACAAATTCTTAACAAACTAATTCCAGAATTAGAATGATTGTTGGCGCCGACTCAATCCTACCCGAAAAGAGATTTGGTATTGGTTAGGTGCTTTACACCGACACCAAAGAGGCCGGCATCTGAAAGTTGAGCAAAAAAAATAGATGAAGACAATCGATGTCTTCATGCCAATAATAGAATGAATGAAGTATGAAAATTTTATGTTATTATTTTAAAAAAAAACCAGTTTTCGGATATTAATATTTATAACTTACCGAACTTAGCCTTTAGGCTAAGTTCGGTAAGTATAAATATTAAAATCCGAAACATGACTGTTTATATTATATTGATTTTTTATTTAATGCATTTATATATTTTTTGCTTACAGAAAAAAGCATGAAGAATTAAAGGCGCACAATCGTTATATGAACGACAAGCAAAGCGAATCATTAAATATGAGCGAAAAGAGTTGATGAATTTACTTTCAAGGACCAAAATACACTTACCAGAAATAAGTGAGACCGATGCTGAAGACAACAAGAAAAGAAATGCTAATGTGTATGATTATACGTGGCGTTCTGACGAGGTAAATTGATTTTTGATCAAATTATTGCTAAATTTCAACAATTGTAGAAATCATAAATTTCAATTAATCATGCTAACTATTTTAATAATACTAACGATATTTTTTATAGTTACGAAATTTGCTAAAAAAAACTTTGAATGAACAAGCAAAAAAGATCTCATCATCGCAACAAACGAGAAAACGATTTTATGATGATAATGCGTTCTTTTTAGATGTAGCTAGACCTGAAGATTTACCTGATTGGGCCTACATTTCCAAAGAAGAAGAAGTTGCACATGATCGTATGAAAGAACAAAAAAGAAGAAAAATCGAAGAAGCATTAAAAAGCATAGAAGCAGAAAAAAGCAAAGCAGCAGAAAAAAGCAAAGCAGCGGAAAAAAGCATAGAAGCAGAAAAAAGCAAAGCGGAGGAAAAAAGCATAGAAGCAGAAAAAAACAAAACAGTGGAAAAAAACAAAGCAGCAGAAAAAAGCAAAGCAGCGGAAAAAAGCAAAGCGGCAGAAAAAAGCAAAGTGACGGAAAAAGGCACAGAAACTGATAAAGGCAAAGCAACAGAAAAAGGGAAAGCATCAGAAAAAGGAAAGCAACGGAAAAAGGGAAAGCAACAGAAAAATGAAAGCAACAGAAAAAAGAAAAGAACCAGAAGATGCCCCTGTAGAAAGACCAGCGAAAAGAGGCCGATTTTATAGTGGCGACTATGATAAACAAGTTTTGTACAGTGCGGAACACTTAAACGCAACCCTAAAATTGAATAATTTCAAAATGTAATCTAAGGTTATACAGATAAGCTACAAAAAAAAGGGGGCTGCTATTTTGTAGCCAAGCCTGTTTACTACAAAATAGCGGCCCTTTTTTAAAAATACAATTACCTGTTATCAAGATCTATCCAATTAAAAAAACTGCATTTTTATATGATCAACGGAAAATGAGACAAATAATGTGATCTGAAAATATCCTTGATTGGCTAGTAAATCATCACGTGCTTGATTAAAATTTATTAAATCGATAATTATACAGTAACGTAACGTTCGATGAACAATTAATATGAACACACTTTGAATAAGACAATGCTGTGAAGAATCCCAATAATGAAATGAATAGCGCTATGATCAGACCTTAACAATGAAAAAAGAGTGGGACGAAAAAGGAGACGAAACAAACTATACCAATAACAGTGGTTCACTGAAGGTTACTTAAGCTTTAAAAAAAAAACTTATGCTTTAAAAAAAACGTACACTTTAAAAAAAAACTTACGCTTTAAAAAAAAAACTTAAGCTTTAAAAAAAACTTAAGCTTTAAGAAAAACCCGAAATATGGTCAAAAGAAAACTCCTCACAAAACTTTGTGAATACAACGATATAAGAAAGGAAATGGCCCAAAAAAAATGGAAGAAATTGGATAAGTTAGAAAGGAATGATAATTCTGAACAGAATTCGGAGGAATATAGTAGTCAGAAGAAATATGGTGAGGACGAATACGGTGAGGAGGAATACAGTGAAGAGGAATATAGTGATCAAGAGGAATATGAAAGTGTAGAGGAAGAAGAAAGAACACGCACATGTTTACTTACAGTACCCCTCGTATGGAAAAAAAGCCTGAAATAAGGACAGTAAAGGGTTTTCCCAAGTCAACCTATTATCGCAAGTTTGGTGCCTCAGGTACACTTACCAATGTAGCCAAAGGAACTTCTAAAATAACCAATTTTTTTGGGCCTTCAACATCAGCATTACCAACGTATTCAGCATTACCAGCATATTCAGCATTACCAACGTATTCAGCATTACCAACGTATTCAGCATTACAGACAGCGTCCCCAAGGCATTTAATTTTGCCCAAATTGAACTATGATAAGGATGAAAGCGAGAATAGTTACGGTGATGGAGGTGACGAAGATAATGAGGAAGCACATTTTGAACTTGGCGATGTAATTGCACAGCTTCAAGATGAACTTTTAAAAAACGAAAGGACATTCACTGCTCTAGAATATAACGAATGACGGGCTGTCTATAAATATTTTGTAAGGGTATATGATGGTCATGGAAAAATGAAAGCAAGTGAAATTGCAGCAAGCATAGTTTACATCAACTCGAACTCATACAAATGTAAAAGGATCCGTTTTTTGGGTAATTTTTATTTATGTAATGAATCATTTCCGATATTCCAGCGTGGCCGGCACTAAAAATATAAACAGTTAGTTGATGATGAAGATGTGGCACTAAAATGTATATAGTGGATGCGAGAAGAATCAGGGGTAAATGGCGTTAGTCCATCTCAGTTTAGACAATATGTAAATTCTGTTATTTTACCTGAGCATACGGGAGGGATAAAAAAGTCAATTAGCCTGAGAACGGCTAAAAGATGGTTGAATATTTTAGATTGTCAGTTTAAAACATACCGGAAGGGTATGTACTTTGATGGACACGAACGAAGCAACGTTGTTTAATATCAGAATAGGTTTTTAGAGAAGATGAAGATTTTAGAACGGCAGATGGCAACGTATGAAGGAATAAGAATGGAACGGGTTCCACCTGTACTTAGGGTAGATGAACGAGAGTTAATCCTTGTCACTCATGATAAGTGTATCTTTTATTCGTATGATGGAAAAAGAGGAATTTGGGTATATGGTGGGATGATGCCATTACGTAAGAAAGGGAGTGGAAAATCAATTATGGTGAGCGAATTTGTTTCAGAGGCATGTGGTAGATTACAACTAAGCGAAAATGAAAAGGAAAATCATCCTAATGCTTCTGCAGAAGCACGCTGCTATCTTAAACCTGGTAAAAATGAAGAAAATTACTGGACAATCGAACATTTATTGAAACAAATCAAAGAAAAGGCCATTCCTATTTTTGAAGCAAAGTTCCCTGGTGCAACGGGCGTCTTTGCCTTCGATAATAGTACGAATCACGCAGCTTTTGCAGATGATGCCCTTGTAGCAAAAAAAATGAACAAAGGGCCCGGAGGAAAGCAAAGTGTAATGCGACCAACAACTTTTATTGATGTTAATGGTCGACAGAGGACACAAGAAATGGTATTTGAAGAGGATTACCCTGATCCGAATTTGAGAGGGAAGCTGAAATGAATAAAAAAGGTATTGAAGGAAAGAGACTTTTTAAAGAGGGATTAAATTTAGATTGTTTAATGTGTAAAAAAAAAATGATTCAGGCAGAACGGATTGTTGTTTAAGAAAAATTATGGCCTCTCAACCAGATTTTGTCGCCCAAAAGTCCGCCATTGTCGAATTAATCGAAGGTGCCGGCCATATTTGCATTTTTTATCCGAAGTTCTACTACAAACTGAATTTTATCGAAATGTATTGGGGGGCGGCTAAAAGATATGCAAGAAATTACTATGATTACACATGGACCGGCTTGCAAGAAACTGTTCCAAAAGCACTTGATTCGGTAAACATCGTTATGATTAGAAAATTCACTCGCAAATCGTAAAGATATATGGAGTTATCATAAGGGATTGATGGGAAAATTGGCAGAATATGCATGCAAAAAATTTAAATCGCATAGAAGAGTTCCTGAAAAGGAATTGGCTTCATTTATTCTAGAAAATAGAGAAGTGGGCTCTGTTTAATAAATAATTAAAATTTTAATGTGCGATTAATAAATTGAAATAAAATTTAAATTGCAATTTTTTAATGCGTGATTTAAAAAAAATTAAATAAATTTAGTGTGCAATTATAAATAGATGCGTGATTAAATAAATAGATGCATAGTTAAATAAATAGGTATGCGATTAAATAAATAAATTAAAATAAAATTTCAATTTCAATTAAAAATAAATAAGTAAATAAATTAATGCGTAATAAAAAATTTTAAATAAATTTAGTGTGCAATTAATTAAATAAATCGAAATAGATGCAGATTAAATAGATAAATGCATGATTAAAACAATAGATGCGCGATTAAATAAATAGATAAGTGATTAAAAAAAAACTAATAAATAGATTTAAATAAAATGAATTAAAATAAATAAAGTTTAAAAAATTAATTACTTTTAAAAACTCTGTAGGTTTTGAAACTGGAAAAACAAATCGATGATGTGTCACGTGATCACATGATTTCGGGTTCGATGAAAATATAATTTTTGTGCGATTTGAGATTTTTTTTAAAATTATAGCAAAATGGGACAAGTTACGTAATTTCCGCCTTTAAGTGTCTCGCACTATACTCAAGAAAACGAGAGTACAAAACTGGTGAAAGTGCAAGTATGGGCGAGATTCGTGGCGCACTTAAATACATTGCGGAATATACAAGCGAAGATTCGGATGATGAGTCTGTGGCATCTGTGGGAGAAGCACCTAAGGAATAATTTTTTTTGAAAATCGTTTTTTTTAATTTTTTGTTTTTTAATATATTTTATAATGATTTTGTAATAGTATCTTTTAACCCCGATTTCTAACAATTTTTATCGATTTTATGTTTAAATAAACTATTTTTTATAACTATTTTAATGATTTAAAACAAATGTATTGTGTTACTTTTAATGAATGGTTACGAAATATTTTGTTTCGATTTTTATCGATTTTGATGTTTAAATAAATAATTGTTATGGCTATTTTTAATGATTTAAAACGAATGTACTGTGCTACTTTTAACGATTTATTTACGAATGGTTACGAAAATTCTATTTCAATTTTTTATTGATTTTGATGTTTAAATAATCAAATGTTATGGCTATTTTAACCAGGGTTGGGCAACTGGACAATTGGACAATTAGAATTTTGTCGAGTGTCCAGTGTCCTAATTGTCTAGTAAAAAGCAATAGATTAAGAAAAATAATTACTGGATAACAAAAATTAAAAAAATTATAATTTTTAAAATTTTAAACAAAAATAATTAAATAAACTAGATAATTAACCAATTCTGTTAAAATCGATAACTTAAAAAAATTAATTTATTAAGCTTGTTACTGTTATATAATATAATATTTATAATGTTTTCAAGCCTGATATCTCTCAAAACCTGCTTACTATGCATATTACTTTGGGATGTTAACATCATTTAAAATACTATCCTTTACAATTGCAAGCAAATTGGTTGCATATAGATATCTTATTTAGTTAAATGCAGTATTATGTAGCCAACATATTTATTGCTTATTAATTTTTTCAAATGTACTGTATGCGCTAACAGAATTTTTAACTAATATACAATAATTAAACTAAATTTTAAAATTAAATAAGAATAAAATTAAATTAAATCAAAGGTATAGTGCATTATTATAAAATTTTAACTACATTTTTAAGAATTAGCTAGGGCAATCCTCTGGGAGTACTAGTTATCTGACCAGATATGTTGTGCTTTGACTAATTTATTTATTTATTGAATTTTTTTATAAATATGTCACTGGACACTGGACATGCACTGGACATTACACTGGACAATTTGGAAACGTCCAGTGTCCAGTGAAAAAGCACTGG
>QKWP01001499.1:112420-131026 GCA_003550325.1 Gigaspora rosea
TTTTAAAGACACTTATGAATAAAGACGAATAAGGCTATTACTAAAGTTCTGGATAAAGAAATTGACGAACTATTGGAATTAATACAAGCCATAGAACTGGATTGATATTTTACTATATGTGAAAAAACAATTAAATCTAACGATTTTTCAAGTTCTTTTGCTTAATTATAATAGTTTGCTTGAAAGTTCTCTTTGGAGGCATATTAATATATAAGATAACTTAAGCAATATTTGTTAAACTATATATAAAAAATCCAAGCAAAAGTTTAATAAGTTATATAAAAAATAATTTAAGCATATGTTTAGTAAGTAATATAAAAAAATAATTTAAACAAATGTTTAGTAAGTTATATAAAAGAATAATTTGAGCAAAGATTTAATTAAGCAATTTGCGCAAAGGTTTAGTAAGTAATTTGAGCAAGGATTTAGTAAGTTATATAGAAAAATAACTTAAGTAAAGGTTTAATAAATAATTTGAACAAAGGTTTAGTAAGTTATATAGAAAATAGCTTAAGTGAAGGTTTAATAAATAATTTGAGCAAAGGTTTGGTAAGTAATTTAAGCAAAGGTTCAGAAAGTTATATAAAAAAAAACAATTTAAGCAAGGTTTAATAATATAAATATAATCCTATATAAATATATTTTTTCCCGAAGCAGCGCAAGGGATAATGAGCTAGTATTAATAATAATATACTTGTGATGTCCACGTATTCTTTCTTCTTCTTTTTTTTTGTTGTTCACGCCTCGCCGGCTGCATTTTTTCCAAATATATCTTATGTTGATGTTTATGGTATTGCCGGATTACATATAGCACTTGGTCATTAGTAGCAGGATAAGCAATATCATACATAATAGCCAGGAGAGAGTTTGTAATAAAATAATCTCCAAATTCATGCCATTGCTTGGCAGGGTCTAGTTTATTCCGTTTGTTTAGACCCTTAATGACTAAGAGGATTTCAGTCTATTATAATAAAAAAAAATTATCAGATATTACATGCATAAAACAAATTTATCAAAAACAAAAATAAACCAGCTGTTAGGGTGCTGACATTTATTAAATAATATTTTAGGGGATGGGGGTCAAGAAAAATCTTACCTTAGTTAAATTTGATTGGCTAAATTCTATTTATAGATTTTATCTGGGGGTGAGGGTAAGCCTCTATAGTAAATGGATATTAGGTAATAAATGTCAGCGCCCTTACTAGTATATTCATAATTTACGTTAAACCAGTATTGTTATAGATAATACAAAAATAATACCATATGGTATTATTTTTGTATTATCTATAACAATACTGGT
This sequence comes from Gigaspora rosea, assembly GCA_003550325.1. Lineage (NCBI taxonomy): Eukaryota > Fungi > Glomeromycota > Glomeromycetes > Diversisporales > Gigasporaceae > Gigaspora > Gigaspora rosea. The sequence continues at coordinate 113,721 of QKWP01001499.1, forward strand.
TTAACGTAAATTATGGATGCTGCCTTATATTTTTATCAGGACCCGATACTAATATCTAAACTATACATAAGGACGAAAGCATTTTGGGTTTGAAACCCCGAAATTAAAATTTGAAGACGAAATTGTTTTTGACCTACTTTACTTGAAAGACGAAATTATTTGATACTTTTTTTGAATAGACGAAATTATAAGGAACATATCTATATAAATTTTATTTGCTCTTCCTTATAAAAAATTTTAATTTTCTCTAATGAAGACGAAATAGGCCTTTTTCAAAAATCAATTTCGGTGGCATGACTAATCTAAACAAAAAAAAATACACGGAGTGCTGCTACAATATCATTTTCACTACTGATATCAATACTTTTAATATTGCTATTACCACTTTCGTTATCACTACTGCTACTGCTAATATAAATTGGTGAAACTGGAGGTTTTCGCTTTCTATTTATATATATATTTATATATAAATAATAGCCTGGCTTAATACATAAAATTACACAAAATATAAAATCTCCAATATATATATATTATCTTCTGAAGAAGATGAAGATGATGACCTTCTTCTCTTGCACCCATTTCCAATACACCCCTTTTTTTATTATTGTCTTCTATGTGAAACAACTGTATCTATGTTTTTAATATGTAAAAAAATAATAATTGCAGAAAAAAATTTTTTGCGAATTGAAACAAAACTTAAAAGAATATTCTTCTTTAATTAACTCAATATTCTATGTAAACTGAATTATATAAAAATGAATATCGGGATGTTATAAATAAATAAAGGATTGGTATCAGGATATTAATAGATACCCTTTATTTGTCTTATATTTATCTTATATGTTGTACCGATATCCATCCTTTATGTTACCATACATCNGTATCAGGATATTAATAGATACCCTTTATTTGTCTTATATTTATCTTATATGTTGTACCGATATCCATCCTTTATGTTACCATACATCCACCAAAAACTTAGCATACCAGATTAAAAGTGGATACATTATGGATTGATATCAGAACATAAAGAGGTGCCCTTTATTCAGCTGATATTTATTTTGATCTACTGATATTTATCTTCTATATTTTCAATATATGCAGCAAAATGGATATATAATAGGATTGGTATCAGGATATTAATAGATATCCTTTATTTGTCTTATATTTAGCTTATATATTGTACCGATATCCATCCTTTATGTTACTATGCATTTGCCAAAAAACTGTAGCAAACCAGATTAAAAGTGGATACATAATAGATAGATATCGGAATGATAAAGGGATCCCAATATGTATCCTTTATATATTTATTGAACCTGTGAATATTATATCTTTATAATTTTATTCCTATTTATAATTTTTATTTTTAAAATATTTATTTTAGAATATAAAATTTATTTGTTTATATAGTTGCCTCTCTCGAATCCAGCTCTCTATATACTGAACTCTTGATACTCTGAACTAAAACTTTCAGAACAAATATTATATATATATTTCTTCTGGATATATTTTAATATAATAAATTTTCTATTTCAGATCTGAATACAAATTAATTAGTATATACAGTCAGACCTCTCTAAATGCATAGTGTCGGAACTATAGTAAAAATTTTCAAAAATATGCATTTAGAGAGGTTCGAGGTTTATACTAAATGCTTATCCATAAAAATAATATTATATTTTTATAATTTTATTCCTATTTATAATTTGGAATATTATATTCATAACACCGGTGTTATGTATCGCACCCGATCACGTGATATGTAGTACATATGATGATCACATGTATTATATACAAAAATAGTAACAGTAATATCAAATTTATTATCTGTTATGACAAGTGCTTGACAGGTGTGGAAGTTTAAATAAGTAAATAAAAAGGTACGTACGATCACAAATAATCAAACTTTTGCTTTTCTTTTTTCGATTCATGAAACACGTGACTGCGTAAAGTGAAAATAATTTTAATCAATAAAAATTCCACACGTCGAAAGTGCAATAAAAAGTGCGTTAAAAAAATTTTACCTTTAAGTAAACACGTTTATTAGTTAACAACACGCCAGTATCTTGAAATCTTGGGCAGTTCTTTTGTTTTTTTTACTCTGTGAAAGTCGTGAAAGTTGAGAAAGCCATCAAAGCCGTGAAAGTTGCAAAAGTCATCAAAGCCGTAAAAGCCGCCAGAGCCGTGAAAGGCATGAAAGTCTTGTTAATAAAAATTTCAAGCTTCGAAAGTGTAATAACGAGGTTATTAGAGGCCGTACATTTAAATAAACACATATTACTGTAGTATTCATTAACTACAACCATTGTCTTGAAATCTTGATTTTCGTTATCCTTGATCAAGTAAAAGCGCTGGGCGGTTCTTTTTTCTGTTATTCTCTTGCTTCAGATTTTTTTTTTTTGCTTTCCTGATCACCCTCAAGTAATAACTATTTGCGGCACCAGTCTCTGAAAGGTAATGCTTATGGAGTCTCAAGTCTTTAATTTAGAAACATCAGAAAACTTATATGAAGGAGATAATGGAACTCATAAAGGACAGCATTTGACTGATATTTCTGGACCGCTACCTCACATTAACAAACAAATTGAATTTTCTATTAATGATAAATTTACAAGTTGGCCAATTGCAGAGCATTATGTCTTACAGTATGGTTATCAAAAGGGATTTATTGCTATTAAAGTGCGTAATAAAACTGACAAAAATGGCAGTTTGACGAATTTATACTACAAATGTGAATTTGGTGGTACATATCAACCAAAAAAAACTATAAACCTACAAAATCAACGTAATAAGGGCACGAAAAAAGTTAATTGTACTTGGACGCTTAATCTGTCATCAGCGACAGGTTTTATCCGCATTACCAATTTACATGATCTACACATTGAGTACCAGCTTTCACCGAATACCAGGATCTTTGCTCCTATTAACCGACGGTTCTCTGATGAGTGTCATGAGAAAATTCGCCACTTAGTAGTTAGTGGACGATGTGATTTATCAACAATAAGGTCTCTTTTGTCCAGTAAATATCCCAATCAGCCTTTTTTTACAAGGGATCTTGCTAATATTGTGGCTCAGTTACAGCGAAAATATTGTGTAGAGGGGAATAATGCATCTTTACTTTTAACAAAACTTTACGAATACAAAGAAGTGAATCCTAATTGGTATATCAAGCCTCTAATTGATCCTATCAGCAACCAACTTCGCAGAATTTTTTGGATGGATCCAGGCCAGAGAGAAAGATGGATTAGATTTTGTGATGTAATTATTAAGGATAATAAGGCACAAACTAATCATTACAATTTTACTTTATGTCTCTTTGTTTTAGTTGACAATTACAACAAAACTAGAATTGCTGCACAGGCTTTAATGCCTGACAAGACTATCGAATCATTTTAATGGGTTGTGCAAAATTTAGAAGAAGCAACAGGGATTCCGCCAAGAGTTTTAATAACAGACAAAGATCTTTCAATGAAACATGTTGTAGCCCATAGTCTTCCAAATACAAAACATCTTTTTTGCTTATATCACTTAAGCCAGAATATCTTAAAAAATCTTCGGAGTAAACTTGGTGAACAGTATTCTGATTTTATTAAAGATTTCTATCAAGCACGTAATAGTTTAAATGAAAGTGCATTTGAAACGCGGTTTGCAGAGCTTTTGAATAAATACCAACATGCAAATTCATATTTGCAGAAACTATATTCTATCAAAGAATCGTGGGCATGCGCTTATACATTTAAAACTTTTACTGGTGGAATGCAGTCGACCCAAAGAGTCGAAGGGCTCAATAGGCATATTAAAACTGCTGTAAACAGCTCATCCACTTTACTACAAGTTATGGAGGCAGTTCATCAGCATATTGAACGTGAAAGTATCAATCAACGATTTACTGCATGGTCTCAGGATCGAATTAATTACAATAACCATATCACATTGCAATATGTTTTTCCTCAAATCAGTAAACAAATCAATAAGTACTTAATGCCGAATTTAGCAGCTGAACAACAAAAACAAATAGTTCAGTCCACTATATACCGAGCTCAAGTACTTTCACTTAGTGACACTAATTTAAATGATCAAGTAAGTACTTTATTGGATTTGTTTTATAATTGTTCACTTTCCCGATGTCTTCACTGACAGGTTATTTATCTAACATCACATAGGGTTAGGGTCAGTTGTAGCAATATATTATTAGTAAATTATCACCTTATGTGATGTTAGGCAAATGGCCTTTCAGAGAAACAGAAATCAAGAAAATCATAAGTAAGCATCAAATTTTATTAATTCTATTTTAATAGCTGCAAGATGCTGATGCTTCGTTGAATTCACAAGAATTTGTATATGATGAAGATTTCATTGAAAGCGCGTACGATATTTCACGATTATATTTATTAGCTTTAATCACTGAAAATAAATATTCAATTATTCAAGAAATTTGGAAAATTATATGTTTGACTTCGGCTAAGTCAATTCACTACATTATATTGTTTAATAACGGACGTCATTTGTGTACTTGTCTTTTGCTAGCTAGCCACGGGATTGTGTGTTGGCATTTTTTTTGCGTATTGCTTGAATCAAATTTTGCTAAGTCTCATATAATGCTGTTGCCCATACGATAGTGTAAAGATGAAGTAACAGAATCTGAACGGTCTCAAGAACCATTTTTAACAGCAAGTCGTAATACTGAGTTAGTTCCAAGCACGCAGCAATTAGGTACTATAACAGATATGAACTTATTTCAAATTGATAATATTCAAGAAAATAAGTTTCAAAAACGCATAGAAAAGAAGGTTCGATTTAACAAAGCTATGAGTCTTGCGAAACAGGCTATCGCTTTACAAAATGATGACAAAAATGATCATGAGTTAGAAGTTTTCATGCAGAACTATGTTGATAAGAAAAATTTTGAACTTGAAAAAGAAACACAACAGAGGGAGCTTCGAATTTTTAAGGAGCGTCAGAATTCAAACGTTCTATCTACTCAAATTGATAGACATGCGGTTTCTATTAAAAACATTGCAAATTCTGCATATCATGTTGGTAAAGGGGCACCACGCAAAAAGTGTATTAAAGGGGAACAAGAGAAGTACCAGGCGAAAAAGAAATCAACATTGAAACCAAGAATTTGCGGATTCTGTCATGAACCTAATCATTATCAAAGCACGTGCCTGCTAAAACGATCTAGAGAAAATGCAACTCAGTAGTATGTAGTATGCGTGTTAAAAAAGATATCAATTTTACTTGTATATGATTATCAATTTTTATGTATCTTTTAGATATTATAGCCAGAGTAAGATTGATTTTTTTAAGGTATAAAGAGGTGAGGACATATTAAGTTATGATTACATTAGTTAATATGTTCATGCCTCTAGGTAATATGGTTATCTTCTTTTGAATGTTTTGATTTGCATATGTTGAGACAAATTTATTGCACATGAAGTAGCAGTGATATGTGGATGAAGCCACTTTTTTTTTTATGTTAATGTTTATACTATGTGTGTTGAATTTTAACTATGATACTAAACCTACTATAGTGATCAAAATGCTATTGTTTCAATGTGCATATTTGTTTTCCTTGTGCAGTAATTTATGTCCCATATACATATTTGTTTTATCATATGTATAATGCAGCTTAGATCCCGGATTTAATTGTTAGATCTGGATTTAATCAAAATCCAGTTCTTATAATTAAATTCGGAAGGTATCGTCTAGTAAAACAGCTTAAAAAAAACTTTTGTTAGAGTACGGAAAAAAGCGAGTCTTATACTAATTTTTGAGCAAAGATGTGAATATGAGAATTAAGTTATATGCGACGCATGTGATATTGTTACCTGTAGATCATCTCTGTATCGATAAAGTTTAGCTTTTGTTAGTTTAGGGTTAGGGTGAGCACCTAGGTTTAGGGTCAGGGTTTGGGGTATATAGTAAAATCGCTCAAGGAAACTTTTTGTTAAAGAACGGAAGGTGGTTTCCTATGCAGATTTTGAGTAATAAGCGATTTTTGTTGTTTTTTTGATAAAACGAACGGTTGTTTTGAATTTTCTGATCATGTTACGTTACACAAGATTATGTAACTGATTGGTTCGGTGATACATAAGTCATTATCACTTACGTGACAAATAACAGTTCTTAATTTACATAGATATCAACATATTTTATTCAGTACATAAAACGATATATTAAACTAATATGCGCTGCACTGCTATTGGTTGTTATATTATATCATGTGATAGGGTGTTATATAACATGGTGTTATAAATATAACTTTCCTTATAATTTTTATATTTAAAATATTTATTTAGAATATAAAATTTATTTGTTTATATATTGCCTTTCTCTAATCCGGCCCTTTATATACTGAACTCTTGATATTCTGAACTAAAACTTTCAGAACAAATATTATATATATATTTCTTCTAGATATATTTTAATATAATAAATTTTCTATTTCAGATCTAAATACAAATTAATTAGTATATACAGTCAGACCTCTCTAAATGCATAGCGTCGGGACCATAGTAAAAATTTTCAAAAATATGCATTTAGAGAGGTTATGCATTTAGAGAGATAAAATCTATAAGTGTTATATTAAGTTGGGTCGAAAAAAAGTCATGCATTTAGAGAGGTTTTACTTAGATATGTATTTAGAGAGGTTTTACTTAGATATGCATTTAGGAAGGTTGCATTTAAGGAGGTCCAACTGTATAATCTTTTATTTAATAAATTTATTTTATATTACAAATAAAATTTATCTTATAGGGGTGTGGCGACTTAGGGAAGTTGGTAAGTTGTCACCCCCAAGTGGCAGGTCTAGGGTTCAAATCCCGCTGGTGACGCTTTGGAAAAATAGACCTGTGTTACGGTAACTATTTCTTGTTGATCGGTTGGGTATATTACCTGTAGTCCTTGGTTACCATCTCGAATGGAAGCTTTCAGGCGAAGTTGTGTCCGGTGACACAGATAAATCCAAGGAACTGGGGAAATGGAAACCCATTTGGAAAGTCCCGAGTAAGGAGGTAGCAACGATCTTCGACGGTGCACCAGAACTGGAATATCGGAAACCGGAGCTAGAGAACTGGACGATATAACCTTCGGAGGAGAGGGTCCACCAACCTGGCCGCCGGAGTCGTACCGGAGGAAAAGGACCTATGTTCTGGAATTAGGTACTAGGGGAAGAAAAACTATAGTAGCACCTAATGCTGGATAGATCAACCCTTCCGGGCAACTGGTTTGGAAGTTTGGGGCACCCGGTGATGAACCGGTAGAAAAGTAATGGTGGGTACCGGGGTTGGTGTGAAACTTACAAGGGCAGAAGTAGGTAATGGTAGCGGTTAGGTACCCCTGACTGCAAGTTGCTTGCCTCGGTGAGTGCGTAAGTTACCGAAGTATAGGTAATACCTGTGTGGGACAGGGACTGCTCTACCAAGTTTACCCGCGAGGATAAACTAGTCCTAAGGGGATGTAGGTAGCATCCAGGACTGTCTTCTACTGACTAATGTATTGGAGGGCTGTACCGGTGATCACAAGTAGGATTGACATGCGAAGCGTTGGACCAGAGGGTTTAAATAGGCAATCCCCTAGTTGGGTTGTAGGTATGGCAACTAGTGTAGAACCTTCAGGCGGACTACTTAAATTAGACAACCAAAAGTTGTACATGTGGCTAGTTGTACTCTCATTCAATGTAACTCAATTGTGGGTGCGCCCAAAGAGGCGCCCTTGATCCACAGGCTTGATTAAATAAACTCTCACCCAAAGCGGGAACTTTAGCACAAAAAAAAAAAATAAATAAAATAAAATTTATCTTATAGCAAATTAATTTCAAAGGGTGCATTAATATATAACAAGTAAAACTAGCTTGACAAGACCTGAGTGAAGAAGTAGCTAGACTTTTGATAGTACCTGAACAGGAATTAAATAGGAACTTTTAACTGGTAGCAAACTAACTAAAAGTGAACTAACTAAAAACAAACTTATGACAAGAGAGTTTGGCGAACCATACCAACTAAACTATCAGATATTATCATTAAAGGAAAAGAACATTGATTCAGAAGCATGTACCAAGAGAAGGCAGTCTATAGTGCTTGCCAAGCAGACCAAATCTTCTAGGTTCTTGGATTGGAAATAGGATTGCAACTAGGAAAGAAAAGTGACTATAAGTACGAAAAATGTTCTAGGAAAAAAGGAACCAGAAAAAGAATGGAAAGGTACTGAGTAAGGTAAACTTCACAAGGGCAGAAGTAGGTAATAATAGCAGTTACAAATAACCCCTAACTACAGATATAAGCCTCAATGAATACGTAAGTTACTGAAGTATAAGTGACATTTGTATGGAATAGGAAAATACTTTACCAAGTTTTTTACTAAAAATAAACTAGTTCTAAAGATGTGGTACAGAATCCAGAAATGTGTTCTAGTAATACAAGATAAACTAGCAGTAAGCAAAGATTAAAGGATTTAAATAGGCAATACTAGTATGTAGGTTGTAGGTATAGCAGCTAGTATAGAACCTTCAGATAACTACTTAAATAGGCAACCAAAAGTTGCAGGTATAGCTAGTTGTACTTTTTTCAATATACCAATGTCAAAAGATTCTCTATATAAAATACCGAGGTTCATTATATCTTAAATAAAAGCCAATAATTTTCAAAATAAGTACTTTGAATTAAAAAAAAATTTATTTTATATAATTAATGAAAACTAGGTTCTGACCCAGATTAGATAATAATAACCTAACAGGTTAGATATTTAACTCGAGTTATAACCCAGATTAGATAATAGTGATCTGATAGATCAAATATTTAATCTGAATCATGACTAGGATTGATAATAGTAACCCAATAGGTCAGATATTTAATTTGTGCCATGACCCAGATCAGATCATGACAGGGATGGTAAATGACTTTAAATGACCCAAATGACTCAAATGACAATGACCAGTCATTGGTCATTTCACGGCCCAAATGACTTAAGAAGGTCATTTAACTCTGGTTAATCGATTATCTAATACTTTTAGCCAATCAAAATTGATTATTGTTCTTCGTAAAATAAAACGTTGTTAGATGCTATTTAATAAAAATTATTAATATTACACATGATAAATAACCAAATCATTTGATCCATTTGTATTTTGGCTAAATGACTAGGTCATTTCCAGACCGGTTGTAAAACGACATTCTAATCGAATCATTAGATCAGGTATGATGTGATTAAAGAAAAAAAAAAACACTAGACAAAAAAATAATGTATTACTTTTTTTAAAGAAATAAAAAAAAGTTCTTGAATAATAATTTACCAATTGTAAAATGATATAAATTATTTTCGAATTTACAAATGGAATGTTAATTAATAATCGACGTGAATTGAGAAATGATGCGAACATATGTAACGTGATTGGTAGGATGTCAATCTATACAAAATGACATAATGACCAAATGACCCTGGTCATTTGGAAATGACCATAGTCATTTGGTCATGAGTCATTTCTAAATGACCCAAAATTTGAATGACCTCAAATGAGCGGTCATTTTGAGGTCATTTGAGGTCATTTGAAAAATTGTCAAATGACCAAGTCATTTACCATCCCTGGATCATGATAGGTCAAATATATAACCTGGAACATAATCCGGATCAGATATTTAATCCATATCAATGGGTTATATAGGCAATAAATAAAATTGTAATAAATGCCAAAATTGAAAAAATAGTATAAATAGTTCTTTTTTTTTATTTTATACAATACATATTATAGCATATAGCAGATTATACATCAAATGGGCTTATTTAATTTTTTTCTATTAGTTACTTTTTATATACCAAAATTTCTATTAGTATTTGGTTTAGAAAGAAAAATTTTATATTTGAGACTTTTTCTATACTAAACAAAATCCCTTGGGATGGCCTGTTTGGATTAAAGAGAGATAACTGTATATTATAAATTATACTTGGATAAGAGTACAACTAAAAGCTATACCATATGTGTTCAAAATTAAGCTACCTTTTTTGGCCAAAACATTATACAAAAAATTATAAAGTAGCTTATTTTCGAAATATAGAGTTTTTTAAAAAATTGAAAAACGTACTAATAAAAAGTTGTCCAAATATTATCGAATTTTTATTATAGCTGTATTTTGATGCACTGAACAACTTTACTTAATCGAACTTTTGAAGTTTACTTAGTAAAAAAAAGTTTTATATATAGCAACTGCTAACGAATTTTTTAAAATTTTTAGGGGATAGCTTATTTTAGATAGTAGCTTATTTTAACATATACAGTATATATAGCATACTTTTGCCCTAAGGTTCCACAATAGCTATCATATTTGAAATCCAAATACAAAGATTGTCTATTTAAACCTCTAATCTTTTGCTTTTTGACTAATCTCAATGCTTTACTAGGATATCAGTATACTTCTAGAGTTAGTACTAACTTTTTAGATCATAATCTTCTTGGCCCTTAGATTTATAATTTTATTTTTTTTTATTTTCAAATCAAATTTACTAAAATATACCTATGGTGTTGAACACTATAAGTGCTATTTCTCAAAAATGTACTAAGTAAATAGGATCAGGTACTCTAAGTAAAAAATGTTTAGGGCCCCTAAAAACCTCATGAAAATGAAATTAGAACCTTATATCTAATCTACATTTTATTATATGGGTGCAGTCAATTAAAACACGGCTTATGGCTTTTTTTCCATTTTGAAAAAATCACGTTTGAAATTTAGTGTAACAACAACAATGATAATCTATTATTAGTAGAACCTGTTTGATCTACATAAATTAGCCAATCATACAAGCTCTTTTCTATGACTATCAGCAAGGATCGACAAACTAATTTCTAAAATCTATTTTTAAATCGTTTCTATTCACATACAGCATTTAGAAAAATAGGCATTGACAAAAATTTTATTATGTAAATCGGTGCTTTAAATGCTAAATTCTATAGCCTAATGCATGCTTTAATTGATAGTATTGTTAACTCATTTTTGCAAAAAATGCCATAAGCCGTGTTTTAATTGACCACCCCCTATATAAAACTCCTCTTTATCCTAAAAATGCACCCTAACCTTTAAATTTTATTAATAAATATATTATATAGTGTTAAACACCATAGGTGCATTTTATAATACAACAGGGTAAAACCTAAATTGCAAAATAGTGAAATCTTCTATGATCATCACATGAGGGTGAAATCGCTTTTATATAATAAAAACATAATAAAAACATAATAAAACGCGGATTTCACCCTAACCCGATCTACAAAGCGGATTACAGTATTTCCCACTTTTCGCAACTCAGGTCTCACCCTGTTCTTTTATAATTATTGATTTAAATTAATAGTATTAAATTTATTAATAAAAATTTTAACTGTAATACTACTGCTTTATAATTATATTTATAGTAGATATATAAAAATCTTTTAAATTATATTATCTTTATATATATACTTACTTATAGCTATTAGTATTCTGTTTATAACAAAAAAAAATTATAAAAATTTAGTGAATTGTAATTACGGACAAAAAAAAAAATCTTTTACTTATTTGCATTAACAAATCTTGAAACAATGTATCACAAATGCATGCTGATCTAATAAACTCGAACAATAGTACAACTTGTTATGTAGTAATAAATGAATATAAATTTAAATGAATTGAACCAAATAGGGCATTTGACATTAAGTTACATGCTGTCATACACTATATGGGTGTAACTTAACTAATTATCAAAAACTATGTTATATAGCAATGAAATTTAATATACTGCAGATTATTAGCATTTACACGAATAAAAAATTAATTCGGCAGTAATATTAATTAATAAAAATAAATATATTTATTAAAATCATTGGTTTCGAAAAATTGATTCAACTTATAAATAAGCAAGGAATTGGCGAGAAGTATTCACAGACTGTTTATAAAGTGACAAAAAACAAAGTTACATTCGAATATTTTTATTCGACAGAATATAGTAAATTTTATTAAAAAAATTGTTAAAACATAACTGATAAACAGTAATACATTTACGCCTGATGAGCAAAATATTAGATACTATATTACAGTGTATTACTGTTTGTTATATTGCTGTAATCTAGTTTATCTGTTATCCGGTAAAAAATCCTTGGGAAAAATGTGGAATCCAACTAAATTTCATCTCCGGTCTAATTTCTAACACTACAGTAGTAAAAAGGAAAAAAAAGAGTCGATAACAGATAACGGTTAATACAGTAATACCCGTTTATATATAATTTATATCAGCTCCTATTTTTTACCAATAAAAAACAGGTTTTACTATTTATTAAGTACTACAGTACTTCGGCAATTTAATAAACGTCACACAAATTATTTCGGGGGAAACCTCTTATTATTGTTCAAAGTGGTTCAAGGGTCTTTGTTTTTATCAAAGTGTTTTTATAAAGAAATGGCAGAACAGAACGATGAATATCAGGATACTCCCAACTCTACAACAGTTAACTTTAGAGATTCAATAGAATCTTATCATGATAATCCTAGTATAGTTTCGATCGCAACAAACACACCATTATTGTACACATCCTTTAACGGTCCCGATGGGGCCAACGCCTTGTGTGGACATATTGATAACGAGGATAGCGGTTGTCGTATGGAAAAATCGTCTAGTCAACCTGTAAAGAAGTTATGGATAGCCATAGTAATATCCCTTACATTCTTTGCCATCGAACTTGTTGGTGGTTTCATTGCCGCGAGTTTAGCATTATTGAGTGATTCTTTTCATTTACTAAGCGGTGAGTTTCGAGTTTTTTTTTTATTTTTTTTTTACATCGATATTCTTAAAGATTGAACCGTTAAAATCTATTAATTACGAAAATTAGACGTAGTAAGTTTTGGGATTTCGCTTTTATCTATATATCTTGCACAACGTCCTGCTACTCGAGGTGAGATTTCTATCACATTGTCGCGTTAAAATTTTGCTTATTCACGTTTATTTATATTTATTATATATTTAGCGCTCTCATATGGTTATCATCGTGCTGAAATTTTGGGTGCTCTTGTTTCAATTTTTCTTATATGGCTTCTCACATTGTATTTATGTGTTGAAGCTTACGATCGTTTAAAAAATCCAGTACAAGTAGATGGAAAAACAATGTGCATTGTTGCAACTATTGGTGTTTTTGTTAACATCGTGTAGGTGTTTTATAATATGGTTTTGTTATAAAGGTTTTTTAAAAAAAAAAAAAAAAACTCTTTTAATAATCAATAATTATTTTTCAATCAGGTTGATGCTTGTTCTAGGTCACAATCATGGTCATGGTCATGGTCATAGTCATGGCCATAAGCATCAAGGACATGTACATACACATGCAGAGGAAAATAGCGAAGCTCTGCTTCACGAGCATGGGCAAACCGAGCATGAACATGGTAATGGTGATAAAGAAGAAAATGTCAATATTCGCGCTGCATTGCTTCATGTTTTGGGCGATTTTCTTTCTTCTTTGGGAGTTTTGATTTCGTCTATAGTAATTATGTTTGATGAATCCAAAGTATGGGTTGATCCATTATGCACATTCATCTTTTCGGCACTTGTAATGTTAACAACTTATGGTGTCTTAAGGAGTAGCATAAGAGTTTTAATGGAAGGTTTGTAATTCAGAATTATAATGAAATCCACTTAATTAATTAATTAATATTGATTTATTTTACAATAGCAACGCCATTGCATATTGATTCATCTGCCGTAAAAAATGATTTAGAAAAAATTAAAGGTGTAAAGAGTGTACATGATTTGCATAGTAAGTTTTTATTCCTATCATTATATTATATTAAAACTTTCATTATCTTTAATTTTATCTCATTTACTAATATATATATAATTTTTTTCAGTCTGGGATTTAACAGTTGGCCGGGTACGTTTGATAGTTTGCTACTTGCAGTATAACCAGTATAACCTTGGTATAACGAAGTAATCTATATTCGATGATCGCACGACTTGTTTTCAAGAAACTGATCTGATAGAACGTGAACTCTATAAAGCTGCCAATCAGTTTTTTTTTTTTAAAAAACCTTTATATAAAAGGTTTGACGATTTGAAAACTGTTGTCAAATATAGATTTCAGATCTGTAACTATGTACACCGATCAATTTTGTCATCTGTGTAAAAAGTTACTTAAATCTATCCCAATTTATATGCTTGTATACAAGTTCTATTTTTAAAGATATACCGAGGTTATACTATGCTATATATACATACCGTATTGCGCTACTATACTATCCGATATGACAAATAATGATTTAAGTCTTATTTATACAATCATGTGATGCCAATATACGTGATTATTAAGTACTGCAACGCTATGTGATATGTAACATATCGATATTTATGTCTGGATTATTAAAAAAAATTTTTTTTATGCCCAGACAACACTCACGGCTCATATTCAACTTCATAAATACGATCCGGATGTTCAAGCTGATCCAATTGTCCCAAACGATGTATTACTACTTGCCCGGAATGTGTTAAAGCGGAAATACAATATATCGCATGTAACGATTCAAATTGAGTAATTTTGAATACATAAAATTCTACTCAGCTCGTAAAAAGGGAAATAAAGATGTGGATAGAAATATTATTTGTTCATACTTATTATTTGAGCTCACACATTAACCGTTGTTATTTGGTAATTCGTTACTTGCACATTTGTATTAAAGTTACTGTATATATTATGTGTAATTTTTGGTTTTGTGTACTGTAATTGATTTGGACAAAAGATTGTATGGTTTAAAATTTCAAATTATCCTTAAAGAACATTCGATATTGTGATATAATTATATTTGACGGGAATTTATATTTACGTTTAACGTTATGAGTTAATAAAAAGACTTTTTTTTTTTTTAATATTAATGTGTTATTTATAGAAAGATATTATAGAAAGATATTATCGAAACGTAATTACTTTAGAGTGCTAGTTTTTTTTTAAATTTACAGTATATTAGACTCAACCTTGAAAGCTGTTCTGATTTTATTTTTTAAAATGGTAAGTTGCGAATATCAGCTTTCACATGATTATGACCAACGTGTCGGTCAGGGTTAGGGTCAGGATCAGGGATGGCACATCACTATGTCCAATTGGTTTCAATTTTTTTTGGACATATGTCCATTTTCAATTGGACATATGTCCAAAAAAAATTGAAACAAATTGGACATAGTGACATGCCATCCTAGGTCAGGATTAATACAGAATTGCGAGAGGATCATTTATTGTTAGAAAGTGCAATAGGTATTGTCTTAGTAAAGTTGAGTTATAAATAAACCCGTGACAAAAAATTGTGCCACGGGGGCGACAAATACATTCCTCCATTTTAATATTTCGATTATTTTGATAAATTCGATAAATTTCCATTCTTTCGTCGCAATAAATTTCAAATTGTGACGAGTTTTTGTGCCTGTGCCTGTGCCTGGGATTGAAATATAACTTTATGACTTTTATGTAATATAAGGTTGTCACTAGAGCCGCAGACATTAGAACATCAATTAACAAAAGGCAGGGGGTGTAGAGTGACGTATTGACGTCACTACCTCAATTTTATATGACGTAAGAGTGACGTAGTGACGTCACTACCTCAGACCTTTCAAATGTTTGCAGCTATAGTTGTCACACCGCAATAAATCACCTGACCCACGTGACCTATCGGATCACCAACGCTGATCCACTATAAAGAGCATCATAAAGTATCAGTTTAATAAAAGGTAAAATACACTAATTGATTTTGATAATTAACCTAATTAACGAAATTATTAAAATCGAAATAAATTAGTTTTAGCTCCTCCCTCTATTAATATATTTAAACCCTTCGTTCTGTCTCCCCTAACAATATAGACTTTGTCCCTTAGATAGTTC
Organism: Gigaspora rosea; assembly: GCA_003550325.1. Classification (NCBI taxonomy): domain Eukaryota; kingdom Fungi; phylum Glomeromycota; class Glomeromycetes; order Diversisporales; family Gigasporaceae; genus Gigaspora; species Gigaspora rosea. Next base: position 129,598 of record QKWP01001499.1, read on the forward strand.
TGAATTCTCAACCTTTAGATAGAATATTGTATTAGTTATTATTATATTTAATAAACAAGAGTCATGTCTTCATACACATTAAAACTTAACAACTATTATAAAGAATTGTTAGTAAGATTAGAGCATCACGTGAATTGAATGCGATTCCATTGCTAAATAGATTGAATAATACAACCTTTTGTATCTTCATATATACTCGTGTTGTTGCCTCTTTTATAAGCCTTGTAAATTCTCTTAATTAAGTCATTAATAACGCATACTAATTTACCAAATCGCTCAGTTTATAGTCTTCATACTGTAAATGCGTAGTCCCTTAAATCATATAAAGAGGTTGATTTCAGGTCTGACTAGGTATTTGTCAAAAAAAAACAAAGATCGCATAAGGGCAGTGACAGATATTATATAATATCCTAGAGGGGGTCAAAAAAATTTTTACATAAGAATAATTAATTATACAATTTGATTGGCTAATTGGTTTTATGTAGGGGGAGGAGTAGGTCTATAATAAAATGAAATTACGTAATATGAGGTGTTACATATTAAAACAGCCCTTTTTTACTTATAATTTATTTTGAGATAATTGAGTTTAATCATTTGTTTTGATTTTCGGACTGATCTGGGATTAATTAAATTTCACGATTTTGATTGGTTAAATGTAACAGGTAACATCAGGTAATCTCGTGATGTGTTGGCCCTACGCGGCTTCATGTATTTTTTCTTTTACAATTATTTTGATTTTTTATTATACAAATCGACTTTCATTTATAATTGAAAAATATCGACCATGTCAAAATTTATATATCTAATGAAAACTCAATTTTCGAAAAATTGCAAAAAAGGGCTGTTTTAATGTGTAACACCCCATATATGATACAGCCCTAATTATAGCATAATATATTACTACCAATCAGAATTAAAAACCTTACCGATGTTACTATCAGTTGGGAGATATTAGACCCAACAGTTAAAGCTATTTGAATAGTAAGGGGAGTGCAGTAAATCACGTAATTAGGGTTTACATAGGTCCTGACTATACTTGCTGGCAAAACCCGGACAAATTCTAAATAGTAAAAAAACAATTGCTATTTATAAAAAATTAAATCAAATAAATAATCTTAATATTTTGTAAATATATTATTTATAACTATAAGAATATATACAATTTGTTTAAATAAAGATTATTAATAAGTTTTTAAGATATTAGCTTTGCAAGAGTTTGGAATTTGGGATTTGGGATGACAGACAAATCCCAAACTATAGTAAGTCAGGATTTTGCCAACATGTATAGTCCTGACCCCCCTCCCCCCTAGTGATAGGACTATTGAACAATCAAATTTAAAAAAACTCAAAAACGTCTTTGACCTGAAAATAAGCTATCCCACAATTGACAAAAGTCGCTACATAGTAAAGTCTAAATTTTACTAAGCAA
>QKWP01001500.1:0-110049 GCA_003550325.1 Gigaspora rosea
TAAGATATTCTTCTATTTTAAGTAACTCCAATGGCTATCATTTCGAAGTTCGAATGTAACATATGTGGAAATTTGTATAAAACAAATAGAGGACTAAAAAGACATCTTGACATTGTTACAAAATACAATGCTTCACGTTCTGATCTCGATACTTTGCCTGAAGACACTATACAACATTTTAAAGGCATTTTAGTTTACTATATTCACAAACGATTACCAAAAGGATTCAAACAACTAGGAAAACAGTGTCGATTCCTGCCACAGAAAGTCAATTCTACGCAATATTTAAAAATCATATACATTATTATTCAACATCAAAAAGTAAATATAAATGTATAGTTCATGGAAGTGTATCTAATCAAGTGTTAGCAAATATTTAAAATATGCAAAATTGGGGAATTAAATTTTATGAGCAACAACAATGCACTTATATTGTACTTTGTGACGATAAAGATATTGCTGATGAAGAAAATCCTATAGTACAAGCTATTGCACAACAATCGGCTCATAATAAGAAATTCTATAAGCCGAAATACAAACGAGGTCAATTCATAGTAGAATGGAAAAAAAACAAAAAAAGATTGATATTGATGGTAATATTACTCAAGCGGGTCATATTTATTTTCATTTTTATATTAGTCAAGCTATAATTTAAATAAATTACATGCAAGGAATTATAATTATTTAAATAAATTACATGCAGAAAATTATATAATTATTTTAAATATACAATTGTTTTATGTTTTTATATGAATCTTCTGTGGTCGTTGTCGCTCAACTGAAGTAGTATTATTATAATAAATTATTCTATTTTCATGTTGTAAATTTCCATAATTGCATTATTATTGTGCATTGTTTTATGAAAGAAATATGATATTTGTTGATGATTTTTCTTTTCAACTCCACTACACGAAAATGCTGCTAGTCCCCATTTTTGATGAATTTTCATAAATTCAGGAATATGGTAAACTAGTACATGGATATAGGGCATCACATTATTAGGTTGATATAAACCCCTTTTAAATCCTTGAGTATTTGGAATTCCTTCAGATAGTAATAAAAATAAGGTAAGCCAATTTTTTGCATGATGCTGAAAGTTTTCACCTTTAGTTTCAGGATTCTTTATCATTCTGTAGAGTTCATAAAATTTGTCCCACAATTCTCTTATAATACTAGCACGATTTTTTGTAAAAATTTTTGATAAATCAAAAAATTTCAATACTTTGAGCTTGTCGTCTCCCATCAATGAAGTATAATCCCAATCTTTAGATTTTTGATTTTGCCAGAATTGAAAACTGACTTTAATTCTTTTCATTTCATCTACAATGATTTTTCGTGCAGTATCATTAAATAAATTATATTTGACTAATTCTGATATTACGAGGCTCCATAATCGATCTGTGATTCTAAGCATTATGTGCAATTCATCCGGAACCCAACAATGAAGAGGTATCATATTAAATAGTGGTATTTTTAAATGCACCTTGTAGTAATTAGGATTTTTGACTAATGTATCCATTTTTTTACAAATTTTCCATTCATTTGATAAATTTCCTTGCTGCGATTTATTAATTGTGCACCACAGGCAAAAGTTTTTGCTATTAGCACTATTGAAACCTAAGCAAATTGCTAAGAATTTCCAGTCAGATGAAAAATAAATTTGGAAATTCCATTTAACATTATTAACTATTAAAACTTGGTCTTTTAAACTGATTAAGTCATCACGAAATGAAGCTGTTATTTCCATTAATGGTTTGTAATCTTCTGAACCGGGGTAAAGTACAATTGTGTAATGATAATTCAGCTGTTGTATTGTATCTTTATCATCCAGAATAGCCATCGTTATCATTATATGCTTTACTCATTGTCCAACATTTCGCCCATCCCCGGATATGCGAAGATTAACAATTGGTTGGTGTAATTTTAAAATTCCTTTTTGAACAAGATTTGGAATTAAATATTGTAAATGTTTTTAATACTCCTATATCCACCTTTGCCAACTGTATTAACTACTTCTTGTACTATAAACTCATCGTCTATATCAGCTTCTTCAGTTTGATCGATTTGACCTTTATTAATTATATCTATAATAGATATTGGTATAAACTGAGCCATTTTTTATTTATTGCTTGTCGTTCTTGATATATTAACTTTTCAGATGGTAAATAAAACTCTATAGCACATAAATCTCGATAAGAATTTCTTGAAATATTTTGTTTATCGAATGTTTTAGCTATCAACTCAGTTTTTTGCTTTTTTTTAATTTTATCATTGTCACCATAATTAATCACATAAGTATGTTTTTTAACTGAATAGCTTAAACTTTCTAATCTCGGTATATCATCAGAATTGTATGCTTCAGAAATTTTCTTATTGAATTAGGTTAACATTAATTTTCCAATATTAAAAGCCCGTTTTGTAAGATTAATATTACTACATTGATCAATTTGCTTTAATGCATTTGAATGTAGTTTTGATTTTCTTACTTCATTTAATATTTTAAGATGAAGGCCAAATAAATATATTCCTGATGTCTTAGTTCGTTTTTCAGGCGTATGTTTCTAAAAAATAAAATTGCATTAATTTATATACAATAAATATTAAATATATTAAAATAATAGCTATTAAATACGAACTTGATAAAATAAATTGGCTGCATCTGTAGCCGTTTTAGAAGAAGATACTTCATATTCAAAGTGTTTTCCAAAATGTATTTGAAAAACTGGACCTTCCATATTATAGTTAATAGAACATTGAACAGTGCATTGGTTATGGCCTCTACCCCAAGTAGTTTCTATTGTATAATTGTCAGGAATTTGATATTTATTTGGCGGAAAAGTATGTGCTAATAATGATTTATTAGGATATGTGCCTTCTTTGATAACTTTATATAAAAAGCTATGTTTTGGANTTAATAGAACATTAAGCAGTGCATTGGTTATGGCCTCTACCCCAAGTAGTTTCTATTGTATAATTGTCAGGAATTTGATATTAATTTGGCAGAAAAGTATGCGCTAATAATGACTTATTAGGATATGTGCCTTCTTTGATAACTTTATATAAAAAGCTATGTTTTGGATGTTTAAATTTAATAGTTGAATCGAAAGGATAATTGTGAATTTCTTGCGTATCGTTCATTGTAAAAAAAAAAACAATAAAATATCGATTAAATTGTTTATATTGTATATATATCTCTTAAATAGTTAATCATGGTCAAATCATTTAACCCTTTTAACACATCCGTCATATTTGCGTCATAATTTTTAGGGTAGTATAAAAAGTCGCCGTAATGTTAGGATAAAGTTATATATACCAAAACCCCATGGGTTAGTGTTATTAATTTTTTATTTTGAATCAAAATGAACCCGATCTTGGTTCATTCGAACCCGATTTTGGTTCAAATGAACCCGAAATTGGTTCAAATGAACCCGATTTTGGTTCATTTGAACCCGATCTTGGTTCCTGAACCCGATCTTGGTTCAAATGAACCCGATCTTGGTTCAAATGACCCCGATCTTGGTTCAAATGAACCCGATCTTGGTTCTAATGAACCCGATCTTGGTTCAAATGACCCCGATCTTGGTTCAAATGAACCCGATCTTGGTTCACTTGAACCCGATCTTGGTTCATGAACACGATATTGGGTCATTTGAACCCGATCTTGGATCATTGAACCCGATCTTGGATCATTAGAACCCGGTTTTGGTTTATTTGAACCCGATCTTGGGTCATTTGAACTCGATTTGAACCCGATTCTGGTTCAATGAACCCACGGTCCGGCGGAGTTTGAATTTTTGTGTAACCCACCCATTTTCATGGGAACACAAAAGCCGACCTCTATTTTTGGTCGGAGTTTGAATAAATTCAAGGTTCAGTGACCCGGGTAAGAATTTTTTCAAGGGGCGGGCAGGTGGGGGAGGTGGAGGGAAGAATTTTAAAGATTTTTTTGGTGTGGTAAGTAAAGGACCTTTAAAAATTCAAGGGTCATCAATATTAAACTCAAGCGCAGCGCCCCCAAATAGTGACGGACATTAGCGCCTTAGAAGGGGTAGATTAACAACAAATTTAAAGTTTAATTCGTGATCCGCATGTGAACTAGTGAAAAAACATAGTAAACTGCGGGGATAATGTTTACTATGTAATTTTTTCCTTTTTCAGAATCTGGCGTTTCCCCAAGGATAAATCAATTTTGTACTAAGTAAATCTTCTCATGCGCATAAGAGGAAATAATTACGAAAATAATGGTAGTTGAAACATTAAAATCAACCAAGCAGATCGTCATTTTTGTCTTTACGACTATTTGTTTACTTCTTTGTTTATATCATATAGTCGTGAGGCAAATACACCTATATCTTACTATTCATTGGGCCAATTTTAATGTCTCAACTACCATTATGCTAGTATTTTTCTCCTCTGTAGCGTTTGTTATGCGCACAAGGGAGGTTTATTAGTACGAAATCAATTTATACTTGGGGAAACGCCAGATTCTGAAATAGGCGAAATATAATCGTGAAAATCACATGATTTTTCACTGGTTCACAGGCGGATCACGAATTAATAAAAAAATTCTTTTTTGAAAACTTTAATTACCCCATAATGGACCTGCATAATGGACACATTTGTTGACATCCGATAACCTTATTACAATATGATGATCTATAATTTTCAACTTTATTGATGTTTTACAATGATCTTTAAGTTTATTTTTCCACTACTTTCAATTTCTGAAAACACTTTATCTATCCTTTCTTCCAAGTACATCAAAAATCTTAAAGGATATTTGACAACATATTTTAAAATATTGTCAGTAGAGTTTTCATAAGAAAATGAAGTATTAATGGAACTCTTATCATATACAATTTGTCGAAGAATTCCCTGTGAGCCATTTGCCAAATTATCATTAGTACAGATGTTGGCTGTTATCACAACTTTCATATCAATAGCAAAATTTCAGAAAGTGCATTCTCTTTAGTGTCAAAAGTTGATAAGAATTTGAGCCGGATATTTCCAGTAAGATTTTTTCGATTGTAGGAGTCCTGTGCGCAAGTGTAAATGACAAGTTAATTATTTAGATTAGCATGTTCTTTTGTAGCATCAAAATTAAGCTGAACACAAAGATCATTTCTTGTTACTAAAAATGTTGCATTTTTCCATTCCTGAGAATTAACTCTATTATCTCCAAGAATCCTTTATTGTAAAGCTGATATTTGAATTTGTGTAAGATTTTGATTATGCATATTTTCAAGAATTTTGGCGTAAAAAGGGTCATTTATCTGTCGCATTGGAGTTTTTAACTGAACAGCATATTTTGTATTTAACCAAAGACTTCTTCCTGTTGTGTTAACAACCGTTTGAGAATTAATCGATAAAGAGTTATTGCTATGTTTTCTCTTTGTATTTGATTTTATGGAATTTTGTATAGAAGTAATATGATTTATTTTATCTGGCATATATAATGCCAAATCTAAAACAGGTGGTAATTGTATAACATCTCCAGCAAATAGAATATTTATTCCTGCAAATGGTATGGAATCATTGGTTGCTTTTATTTTTTTTATAAAATAGTGAAATCGAGCAAGAAGTTTTTGTCCAATTATAGAAACTTAATCTATTATAGCATATTCTATTTTAGACCAAAATTCTTGGAGTTGATGCAAAGATTCACCTGATAATTTTGAATAATTATTTCCATATTCATTAAAACCAAATTCGCATGCTGAGTGTATTGTACTTCCATATATATTAACTGCAGCAATTCCAGTAGGAGCCAAAACAATAAGTGATTCATGCTGTAAAGTGTGTTTAAAGTAGGAGCAAATTGCATGGATAACTCTAGATTTACCAGATCCACCTGCACCAGTAAGATGAAGCAGTAGTTGCAATAGTTTATTTGCATATGTTGGTGTATTCCTTTGACGATGATTACAAAAAAGAAAATATGCCTTTTTTGTTCATCATTTAAATCAGATGCAAATTCTTCTATTCATTAGTGTTTTTTTATATCAGCTCAATATTTAGAGGCATGTTTTTATTTATATGTTGTTGAAAACTTGTATAAATATTTTGTGGTTCAATATTTCATAAGTAGGTTCATTATTTTGTAATTTTGTTTTTCGAGAGGTGATTGTGTTCTGCCAGATTTTTAGTTGGTTATCATCATTATTGTTACTCAGATGTAACATTTCTAAATTAGGGCAAGCTAATAAATTAATCTTATTTAGTGTCACATATGGTTTTAAAGAAAATCTGCCCCTAATTCGTAAAAAGTTCATTGTATCATCAACTATTTTAATATTTTTAAAACCGGATCTAATAATTGTTCTAGGATCAAATACAGTTGTATTTTTATTATAAGCATCATTAGACTGCAAATTATCATCAAAAAGGGTTAATTCATCATTAGGATCAAATTCAGAAGAAGATCGATTTATATGGCGAGCTTTTGCAAGAATTGGATTATTTATCGCACTTTGACACAGTTCTCGATCAAGTATAGACTCTTCAGAACATCTGTTATAAATTATAGATTTTAGATGAGATGATAAATTTTGGTTATCCAAAAATGTTTGGCATGCTTCAGCCCAAGAGCTATAATTTTTTCAAAGATCGTGTACAGTTTTCCAAGGTTTAAAAAGCATAAGTATACAGAGTCCGTATTGTTCAGCATTTTCAGCATCATCCTTTTTAGGTATTCCTTTACCACATAATACCACAACTCTTTCAGTTCCTTATTTTCTGTATAACTGAATATGTGTTTTACATTGAGGATGAATATTGTAAGTTTCATGAAGACAGTTGTAGTTACTATCACTTCCACAGAAAAGAAAACGGTCAACATAAGATTTGTTTTTCTTAAGTGTTGATTCGATAGCATTGAAAGTTCATAGGAATTCAAAGGAGTTTTACGAATTATAGAAGCATAGTCATAGAGACAAATGTTTTGTAGTAGTTTACCACGAAATTGGTAATCAATACGAAGATTTACTGCAGTTAATTTGCCATTATATGATGATATTAGGAGTGATTCAGGTGTTGGATCTTGACTAATTTGTTCTCTGTTTAGATTAAAATTCTCATCTATTTCAATATTTGGTTCACAATCTTCAAGATCTGGGTGAACACATGCCCATTCATTTGCTAAATAGGTTTCAAAGGTTTGAAGATGAATAGTTGCAAATTTGTTTGGAGTATAATGGTCATTGATACCTAGCAAGTATGCAGAAACTTGAGGGCTTGTAAGTTTCATTTGACCAGCTGATTTGTTAAGACATTTTGTTATTAATTTACATGACTTGTCTATAAAGTTGTATGAGATATCATCACATATTTGTGTTAGAAACGTTTCTAGAGTAGAAGCGCATAATAAGAAAGAACTATGTGTACTAATATCTGATTTTGTAATATAATCCGTAACATAATGAATGTATGCTAGAGCAAGTTTTAGAGTAGATATAAATTTAATGTCATTATTCCCTCTACACGCAGATGTTATATAAAGATTGTAGTTATTAATATAGGCACTTGCACATTGAACAGCAATAATACCTTGTTTAGGAAAGATTATACCAGGTGGATCTACTAGTTCTCTTGGAAAGTCAAATTGACAATGCTTCTGCAAACCACGATTGTATTTTTTACATGTTTGGGTATAGTGATGAAAAAGCGTACGTTTGCAAATTGCTAGCAAGTCTAGTCGAAAGTTTTCTTTAAATGTAATAATCTAGGATCAGGTATAGATAAAAAAGATGGATGCATACGTTTTTCAATAATTGTTTTAGAAGCCAATTTTTAGCTTTAATCATTTCATCAGTCATAATTTCACCCTCACTAAGAAGATAACTAATATCTTCTCAAACAATATCACTAACATATTTTAGTAGACTTTGGCAAAATTCATTATCATTTCTAAGTTTTTGTCGTAACTCAACAGGATTAAGTGCCTGTGAAGCCAAATAAGCATATGACAGTGAGGAGTACCACGATCTTGATATTCAATAACACCATAGTAATTTTTTATGGATCCAAATATACCATTGTTTTTTCTTTTGTACCCAATTAAAGTATCAATCAAAGTTTGAATAATTTTATTAAAATATTTAGCAACTGCACTAGTATCAAGGTGTGCTAGTTGAGCTCTTTCTGAAGCTTTCGAAAAATTCTCAGGAACAAGTTTATCTAGGTCAATTTCATTTCCTGCATACATCATAACAATGGGGCTATGAAGATCAGCAGGATTTATAGTCATAAATAATAAAGGTGCACCATCTCGCATAATAATAGCACGTATTTCATTTCGCATACGTGCACGTGATTGATAAGATGCCATTAATTTGGAACCAGCAGTATTGACATTTTTAAGTATCTCAAGAATGGCTGGATTGCTAATTTGTTGTTTATTTTGTTCTTGTTCAATAGCCAATCCAATATCTTCAGGTTTGAGGGATGATATTAACTTAGCAGATCTATCAAAATTGTTATTTTTTGTCAAGTTATATGTCTCTGTTGACACTTCTCGCCGTTGCAAAACATTAAATATAACAAAAGGAAAAGATCTATGTTGTCTGAATTTCGGATCACAATGACACATGAGATGATTAGCATATTTACTTAATGTAATTTGAGATAATTGATCTTCATGACACCCAACACCATATGGATAGAGAACTGGAAATGCAGCTGGAAAAAGAGTTGAATCTTCATATTCGTTTAATGGTTTATTACCATGAGGTATATATAGTATTTGAGATTGTTCATTTTGATTTCCTGTCTCAGTTGTAAATTCGTTTGATAATTGTGTATGAAGACATGAATTTTCAACTAGCTTTTGAAAAGAGAGCAAAGTAAGTTCTTTTTGAGTAATTTGCAGACTATCAACATTTATTATTCCAGAAGGCCTAAGTTCACTTGTAGTACCAATTGAATTATTATTAATAAAATTTTTAGAAACTTGCTCTTTAATATTTGACAAACTTGTATTTTCTTCATCTTTATTTTCACAATCAGAGTCCTTAAAATTTGATAAAGAATTAGATGCATAACCTGTATAATGTTCTATTTCATGGGAATCAACATCTACAACAGTAGTTGTTACAGTTAATGCTTCAGGAATCACCCTTCAGGCAGGCTATTTAAAATATTCTCATCAAGTCTAAATTTATTTTTAAATAATTTATTGTGTTCAAAAAGCCATAGAAGAGCTAATGTTATTTTGCTTTTTCGAACTGTAGTATTTTTTTAAGTTGATGATAGTTAGGAGCCCCTTTGCCAACAAATACTATCTTTATGTATTCACAAAGTTGATACATTGGTAATGGCAATACAGTAATCAATGAAGCTGGATTTTGAGGAAATGTTACAATATGACCTTTTAGCTTATGATGAGTATGTTCTTTTTTTGATAATTGAATAAGATTCATGCAAAGATATCAAGGTGAAATTAGAAGTTGTTCTGGAATAGTTAGTCCCTGAAGACATGAAGATGTGGGTCCAATCCACATGTTATTAGCTAATGATAAAGGAGGTGTTTTGTGTTTTTATAAAAATTCATAGCAAGATTTACAAATGCGTAACTTAAAAGGAATATCTGAGATATCTTGGTGTTCAGTTGGATAAATGAATCCAGAACAGTCAAGAAGAACTTTTAGCCCACTAGCATTAATATATGGATGTTGATAATCAAAATCAATTTCAAATAATGGATCAGTTAGATCTTCCGGTGCTTTAATTAAAGAAAGATCAATTTCTTGTACTGATATTTTTATATAGCCTTTATGATTGTAAAGTTTTGAACAAACAGCACATGGCAATTCTCTTAGTTCATTAGGATTAATCTTATCACAGAATTCAGCTAATGCATCTATAGATATATCTTCTTTTATAGGTTGAGGCCATGTAGCATATTGTTGTTGTATTTTTTCAAATTCTTCATCTATTTCCATAATATGCAAAGGAACACCTAAACATTCTGCTTGGTGATCTTTAACAATTCGAGCTTGAGTCTTTTTTCTTTTCTGAATAGTATTTCGTTTTATATTTGATGATTTTCTATACTGAAGATTTTTACGTTGGGAAGCCATCATTTATTTACGTTTTCTTTTTCTTGCTTCATCACTAGTTTCTATAATAACCATGATACAAGAAGTATTTTATGTTATGAGACAAGCTGAAATGTCCAGTGAGTCAAATTTTGACAATGATAGTTGAAAAAATTATTTTATCCGAATGACTTAAAATTAAAAAACAATAATCACTAATATGTTATCTATACTTATATATTTTAACAATGCAATATAATTTAAGATTATGTATATGCATATATAAATTTTTATAATGCGGAGATTTTTGTTACTATCGTGAGTAGGCTTTTCATTTTCTTTATTCAATATGGTCTAAAACATCAATTATTAGCACATTTTTGTTAACACTCTCAATGAACAATGCGACTTATTTGTACCGGATTTTTATTTTTAGTATAGTATTCCTAATTCATTTACAGTTCACACCCATACTTGTATCGCGTTCATTTTTAGTGATGTACATACGTACTAGACATATTTTGTCGATATGACATAACAATACTTGTATTGACCAGGGTTTTAATCTTAATTAAAAATACACAGCTGATAATTTTGTATAGAACCTGTCGTAAAGTAGGGCTGAGCGTCGAACTAGATCCGATGTATTTTAGCATGGAAATTCTGGGGCAGCCTTGAAAAAATCGCGTATAACATGTTATTGATGTATTCTATACCCATGTGCATAATAACCTGTATAAAAATATTTCATACGTAGGTTTATCGTGTTAAAGCGACGAATAAAGTACGACACTGATCGATACGACAAAGGCTCAACGTGTAGGTTATATAGTTCAATGATAAAAGCGTATAAACTAGCAAAATTTCATTTTCACAGTTAGGTAATATTATTGATCACGTAATACAATCGCACGGAATTTTAATTTCTTAACTGTATTATATATCAGTACTTTATGTGCAATGTTCTAAATTGAGATCAGTTATGTATGTAGTCGGTCAAATCGATATACGTGGCCTAATCATTACGGAACTTGGACGTGCTAGGCTGAAGTGATGAAGCAGTTATTATTGTATTAGCTGAATCTGTTGCAAAATCATGCTGATGTTCGTCTTTTACGGTTGGTCCAATGCTCCAGTCGGGGCTTATTGTTTAAAGGTTTTTTTTTGTTTTTACTGGGATAATAGGATTTCATCAATTTTGGGTTTTCATGAATATTGGTTAACAGAACATATTAAAGCAGGGCTAGTGGTACGAACGGAAGGCTGTGAACATACTGACACTAAGGGCACAAAAATTATGAAAAGTTTTTTTTTATTTCCTTAACGTGCAGAATGAAAAATTAACCTCGTATAAACCTAAATACGGGCATCATTCTACTTGCAGTAAATTAAGAAGAAAGACAAAACAAATAATAATAAAAAATCCGCCCATTTGTCACGAATTTCGAAATTGTTGCAACGCGAAATGAAATATCAACTTCGCACAGCCTAACAAAATACACAGCAATCAGTAACGATACGTAATATCAGTGAGCTCACGCATCTATACAGAATTATGTAAATATCCGCTAACACTGTTACCCACGAGACGTAAATATCCACCTGCACTCAACCGTTAATCACACGCACATATACGCCAAATTAATTATTTTTACGCATGAGTAACAAAATGCACGACCGATTAATACAATAATAATAAAACCGGGAAGTACGAATAACTTTCGTTGCAGGATAAAGCAAGTTATGCGAGGTTATGAAACACATGGGATATCACTCAATCTGATCTGATTAATCATACGATCAATTTAAGTGCTGGTTTATGAAACAATGTAGTGGGCGTCGATAAAGTAATAATATTAAGGTTACGCAATGCAAGTACAACAATAATAGTTTTTAAGGAGGAATGAGTTATTTAAGGGTAACAATAAACAAATGCAACCTCAATGAATGATTTTATAGGGGTGAATAAGATCAAATCGAGTATGACAATAAGGGTAATGGGGTTACATAATGTAACTTCATCATAAAGGTTCTGAAAAAACAATAACGTTGAAACAAATGAGTAAAATAGAAAGCTCACAAGACACTCTTTACTGTTAAATCAAATATAAACAACCCCTGCCAATATCATGATCGTCATCCGGATCATAAAATACCAAAAATTCTTAAAAATTAATTCTCAGCTGGTACTGCATATAGTTGCATAGTTGACCGAACATCATAATTTTCAGCACGCACGATCATCACCGGCATGTATATCAACCACAATTTGATTTTATGACCCGTTTATCAATAACTCGTAAAAACACCACCAGATACCATGTGACGACAACAATTAACGTGCGAAACTAACACAATGAATCGTAACTAGTGATGTGCCATTTATATGATGTTCAAATTTTTTTGCGTACAGTACGTACAGTACGTACAGTACATCTAGTACTTATATAGTAAAATTGCTCTAGTGGTTATATTTTAAAATTTTTTTAACATTAGTCTATATTACAATTAATATAATATTTAATTCTATTTTAATAGATAAATATTTAGGTCGTTCAAAGTTAATTATCTGGTTAACATCACTTTCCAGGACTCCCGGAAGAGAGGCGAATGAAATGAACATATAAAATGGACAAACTGTAGTAAACTATTATAAACGAATTGATTTCAAGTTAAATTTAGTTCAGAGATTTTAGTTGAGTTGCTAATTAGGTCAGATAAATTTGATTCAATAGTAAAAAAAACCCCTGATAAATAAAAAATTATATAATGCATTTATCCAAGAAAAAGTCTTCGTATTTATAGGCAAAATTCTCGTGATCTAGTGATCGGATCTGCATCATTTTAAAGTATGCAGCTAGTGATGTGTAATCATTAAAATAATACCCAAATTTTTTTTAGCGTACAGTACGTTTAGTGCTTATATAAAAAATTAAGATCATATAATAAAATTAAATTAGTATCTATATTTTAATTTTTTTAACGTTAGTCTGTATTATAATAATGTAACATTTAAATCTATTTTAATAAGCAAATATTTTAATATAACAAATTAGTAATATACTATGTACATATCTGCTTGATTTTATTAAGGCGCTACTTTATATATCTGAAGCAGCTATTTAGATAAATCGATACTTTAGATGCAATATATACAAATTTAATTTATCTAACAAGAAAGCTTCATCGAGTGTTAATCAATTAACGAATTTGATTGGTCAATTGGCTAAATACTTCTATTGACCCCTCTTAATAAATGATCAGCAAAAATTTTAGCGTACAGTACTGTACGTATAGTACTGTACGTGGCATATCACTAATTGTAACACTCCTTACAGTCTCTAACCTCAAGACCTAATCCTAAATTTTCATCACGCACTGTTTATTTACAAAATCAGAGATCCTTTTTTTGGTTTGTATTATCCACGCAAATAAGTAAAATGCGTCAACGTGTTGGGCTTAGTAGTGTTAGAAAGCACGTTAATGTGTTAGATAACACGTTAACGTGTTATGTATTAAATTCAAATGTATATAAACAAATGAACTTGACTTCAAACGGGATGTTTTTACTATTTAATTTTAATTAATTAAAAATCTTTTTTGCTACAAATTTGCACAATACCCGACACACCTTCGATACACATCATAAACCTCATTATGTATGTACGTTGTGAGAGGCTAAACGAACCCTCCATGTAAGTGTTGCAATCATATACCAATAAGACTAACTAAAATCAACTAAGCTACTCTAACAATGGTAAGGCGTGGATAGATTTGGTCCGAGTAACCAGGGTCGAATAGAGCTTTAGATTATGTCAAGGGGCCCTAATACGAAGTCACACAATCAAAATCGATGGTTAAGATTCTTAACATATGTGATCAAAGTTTCTGAAATCAATAATGGTAATTTAGCACAGGACAAAACGGCTTTTGTTTAAAGGTAAGTATTACTTTTGATAACCGGAGTAAATGGACCAAAAAGATTATAAATTGATCAATCTTGTTTGAGTATTAAATATTTAATATTTTGAATTATTTTTAACTTCGAATTTCATAATTCAACCAAGTTCTAATTAATTGTTATTTCTACCAATAAAATTCAAATGACCCAATAGGTTATTAAATGTATATTTTTTACCACGATGGTGATTTACCCTAATAATCCTTCAGGTTCGCTTAACTTCATCTACTTCTCTCAACAGATTTCTTTTTCCCCTTCGCGTTTATTCTAACACTCTTTTTTTGTTTTTTGACTGTAAATCTTCTTCACATTCTTCATCCTCGATCCGAGCATCATCATCTAACTCATCCCCGTCTTCAAAATCGGGTTCGGCTTTTTGATCGTCTTGATCATCCAATTCGATGCAGTCGGGTTGATTACATAACTTTTTTTCATTTTCTTTACTACAGGAACCGGTTTTAACACCGGCATCGACCAGATTTCTGTAGACTCAGAAGCACTAATATTACCCGGTTGGCTTGAAAAAGCAGAGGATTCAGCACATTTAAGTGGGGTCTGAGCAGAAACAGATTCGACATCATCGGCAACAATATCGATAATAGACCGATGCTTAGAATTTACCGAAGGAAAATTCTCAAAAGCGTTATAGTTTAAAACTGAGGTTCTCAAGTAGTTGATATCGGTTGCCTCGATGATTATCTGACCAAATTTAGAGAATTTAAAAAGCCCCAACACAAAATACGTGTTTCCCAACTTAATATTCGAACCTGAAGTACCCAGATATTTTTGAAACCTAATAGTCTAAGACGAATAAAGAATCGTCATCTGCATCCTGACAGAAGACGAACCAGTGATGGAGTTATATTCGACACTCTCCACCCCAAAATGTATATAGTCCTCAACCTCTTTCGGCTTGTGATTAACCGTCACAGAAATCATGCAATGCGGGACACATTCAGGAACGTCACTAACATCGAACTTACGGTTAGAATTTTCACTGTTAACAACACTCGTGTACGAAACAGTGATACACTGTTCCAAATTCTCGACCACATATCTCCCTGAAATAAACACAAGTTCTCCGGGTGTGAACAGCTGAGGTTGCTTGTTCACGGGTAAAAATACTTCTACCTAACATCCTGTGAGATATTGTTCGAAATTTTATACCTAGCAAGGCCGTATAAAAATAGGCAATTATTCTTTACAGAGGTAATAGCAACAAAAAGCGCAACATGTAAAGGCATTTTTACACAATTTCGGGATATGATAACAAATATAATTACTACACAGAACAGAATTTCGACATTCTTATAAAAGCAAAAAATAACCATTGTAATCACATACCGGAACCCCTTAAACATTAACCCCTACCGCGACAAGCAGTAATCTAAAGGCACGAAACGTAAACTCGAAATACTTTCTTAAAAATAACCCCCTTCGTAGAGACAATCATCCAAGAATAACACGTACACATATAAAAAGTCATACCAAACCGGTCCAACAGAACAGAATTTCGACATTCTTATAAAAGCAAAAAAAAAAAACCATTGTAATCACATACCGGAACCCCTTAAACATCAACCCCTACCATGACAAACAGTAACCCAAAGGCATGAAACGTAAACTCGAAATACTTACTTAAAAATAACCCCCTTCGTAGAGACAATTATCCAAGAATAACACGCGCACACTCAAAAAGTCATGCCAAACCGGTCCAACAGAACAGAATTTCGACATTCTTATAAAAGCAAAAAAAAACCATTGTAATTACATACCGGAACCCCTTAAACATCAACCCCGCTGCGACAAACAGTAACCCAAAGACACGAAACGTA
Organism: Gigaspora rosea; assembly: GCA_003550325.1. NCBI lineage: Eukaryota > Fungi > Glomeromycota > Glomeromycetes > Diversisporales > Gigasporaceae > Gigaspora > Gigaspora rosea. The sequence goes on from QKWP01001500.1 coordinate 15,831, forward strand.
AACTCGAAATACTTACCTAAAAACAACCCCCTTCATAGGGACAATCACCCAAGAATAACACGCGCACACGCAAAAAGTCATACCAAACCGGTCCAACAGAAAAGAATTTCGACATTCTTATAAAAACAAAAAAAAAAAAACCATTGTAAACACATACCGGAACCCCTTAAACATCAACCCCTACCGCAACAAGCAGTAAACCAAAGGCACGAAATGTAAACTCGAAATACTTACCTAAAAACAACCCCTTTGTAGGGACAATCGCCCAAGAATAACACGTGCACACGTAAAAAGTCACACCAAACCGGTCCAACATAAAACGCAAATTTGGAACATCGCACCCCATATTATCATGTGAAAACACAACCAATTAAAGAACTGTATTTGTTCACACCATTTCACTCTTCAGGTAACCATGCACTTCGTTGCACTCCGTTCCTGGTATCGTCTAATTTTTTTTGTATTTATTCAAATTTATAAGAGCTTGGAATATTTATAGCTCGCAATTAGAATTAAAGTTGCTGAGAAATTGCTAATTTTTGAAGTATTTTTTGGCAATATACTTAAAATTTAGTAGCATTTTCAGTGTCAGTGCAGAATTCTGATTTTGTCTCAAAAATAAATCTTGAAGTTGCGAAAAAAATTATCGGTAAATTTTGTTCTAATAATGAGTAAAAGTTCACCATCAAATATCATTAAAATGAAGAAAACTGTGTAAATCTAATTAATATAAAGTGGCAATATGTGTTACACAAAGCCGATATTGAAGATCAATCCTTAAAAGAAATAAATCAAGAGCCTTTAGAAATCTTGCATAATCAAATAAAAGTTTTGGACAATTCTTCATTTTCATATGCCCCAAGACATGAATTTTATGTTTGATTAATGAGGAAAAGATTTACAATACTGTTACACGTTAGGATGTTAATTCGTAAAACTAGCCATATCAGTTAAACTGGCAATTAACTATTTGAAATGATTATTATTTTAACAAGAAATTACATTCCTAGTGATGATTTATATATATATTTTTATTAATCGTGAAAAATTCAGAAACTCTACTTGATCCCACGAATCACGCGCGGGATACCGCATCACGCGCAGGATTTTTAAAAACAATCGGGGATATGCCCATCACTTGATATATGTGTGTGGTATTAAATTTTCCTTTTGACGGCTCAAATACGAGTAATTACTAAAGAAATATACAAGTTGTATGTATTTAATGATAATTAAAATAAATGTCTGTTTGATTATATGATTAATTAGGGTTTATTAATGGATGACAGAATATATAGGTTTCTTGATATAAAGTCCGTCTGCTTTATGAATTCGTGATTGGATAATTATAACGGATAATCAAAAAAAAATTAATCAATCATATGATTGTACATCCTAAGATTCTGACGCTGTTATTGATTCCCAAAATAGCAACATTGGGCGTCAAGCATGAATAAATACAATCATGTGTATTACAAACCATTAAGAAATGGCAATCAAACTTTTTGAAAAACTTTCAAATAATTATATTGACCTTTTGGATAACGGGGAAGATTTTAATGTGATTATTAAAGTGGGAAATGCACCAAATATAAAGGAATTTAAAGTACATTCAGCCATTTTAAAATCTAGGTCATTGTATTTTCGTAACGAATTAGCAAAGGCTGTTAAAGATACGAATAATATTACAATAATTAATTTAGTACAACAAGTTCCCATTTCGCAATTTGAAATTATTATTAAGTAAATGACTTTTGTTTTTTTAATATAAAATTAATTTTCAAGATTTTTTAACGTAACTTATTAAATAGGTATATTTATGGCGGTTTTGTTTCGTTAGAAAATCTTAATGGCCAATCTGTTTTTGATCTCGTTGAAGCCGCTGATGAGCTTCTTCTAGAAGAATTAGTGGAAAGTCTTGAGACTCATTTAATCGAAAATAATGCTCATTGGTTGCGTTCTCATTTTGCACATATTTATAAAACTTGTACCCAGAACAACAGATTTAAAGAGCTACAGAATGGTGTGATAATATTGTAGTAAAATATCCAAATATCGTTTTCGATTCTGAAGATTTCACTTCTCTTAAAGAACATGCATTAATTTCAATTATCAAACGTGATGATTTACAAATGGAAGAAATCAAAATTTGGAATCATGTCATCGAATGGGGGATTGCACAAAACCCGACTTTACCTTCAGATATTGAAAATTGTCCAGTGAAAATTTTATAACTTTAAAGACTACTCTGCAAGATTGTTTACATTTTATCCGTTACTTTCAAATTTCTGGTGATGATGTTGCAAAGCTTATATTTCCGTATTCTTTAATCCTTGAAAAAAATCTTTGGAAAGATTTGGCAAGCAAATTTATGTCTCCTAATCATCAAATTTCATCAACAATTCTGCCTCCTCGAATTATTTCTGTTCCAGTTTTACCAAACAGATCAACTGAACCATTTTCAACTGTCTTCAATGAAGAACATGCTGCAGAAATTGCATCATGGATTGATAAAAAGACTAATTCGTATAACACAACAGATAACCCATACGAATTTAAGTTACTTCTTCTTGGAAGCAGGGATGGCTTTACTCGTGAAGCATTTTGGAATTTATGTAATTTGCAAACGAATACAGTTACTGTTGTGAATATTAATGGTCCTAATGATAATATTGAAAAAATCATTGGTGGGTATAATCCAATTGCATGGAATAGTTCTATTAATACTACTTATTATAGTTGCCAAGAAAGCTTTATTTTCTCATTGAAAAATGGAGTCATTCAAAATTCTATTTTAAGTCGTGTAAAAAAAACAGAAATATGCGATTTATTCTAAGGCTGATCGTGGTGCATGCTTTGGTGGTTGTGAACTTCGTATGTTTTGTGATGGTGATAAACAATATGCTAATAATCAAAGTAATGTTTGTCGCGTTTATCACAATTACTATGACAATTACTATGAAAAACCAATTTGTGGCAATGGAGGTTTTTTGGTAAACGAATATGAAGTTTTTCAAATCAATGTGAAATCTAAATAACATCAATTTATTTAAAAAATTTTACTAAACAAACTTAACAGAGCGTTTTTATTTAAAACATTGAATAAATATAAATTCTTAAAATGCATTTAAGAGTTTAAAATATTTACGACCACAATTGCTATAAAGTTTAACAATCTTTAGATTTCAAAGTTTTTATTTTTCGTCCTGAGAACTAAAATGTCTCACAAAACTTACTATTAAAGAATCAAAATAAATTTCCTATCACAACTGATTAAGTTTATATTAAGCTTGAAATTCTTTAAATTTTTTAGAACAATTAAAATCCTAACCGCGAGCTGTACGTAATCTAATTTAGTTGTACCGTATATTTTGTTATCTAGAATACATTGACTTTTATACTTGACCAATTAAACAAATTCGATATTTATGTCTTTTCTGTACTGTATGTTATTCGCAATTTTAAAAACTTTTATTAAATATTTAATGACCATTAAGATAAATATTATTATAAAATTAAAATTTAATATACATGCAAGAATATTTGCCTCGTAATAATTATGTAAGATGAGAATAAAATGTATTCCAATGAAGAGGAGTAGAACCCACCCACCATATTTATCACACAATTCACTCTTTAAAAGTACCAACATAGTCTAATTTGTTTTAAATGATCTTCATTAGTATTCATTGGATCAATTGGCCACCAATTTGGATAAAATGTTTGAATATAATTTTCAAATGAATGACCATAAAATTTTTACATGTATCACTTTGATATACAGGGTCAGTGCATATATTTAAACTTGCTTCATTTACCCGATTTTTTATTCCTGTAATTATTATTGCTCAATCATATGACTTTATTTACAGTACGAGGAAAAACATATGGGATTCCGTCTGCTATCATTTTACCGGCTCTATAATACATAGTAGGATAACTAGATCCTAAATATTTTCAACCAATCAACCATATGCTTTTATGCAAATTATACTAAGAAACCAACTATTCCGTCCTAAGAATGCCAAGAAAAGATCTCATAGCCACAAAGAGAATCGGTTAAATTAATTGCATTATGTATAGCGTGAATGCAATACTTACCCATAGGTCCTTGCACTGCTAATGCAGCCGCAGAGCCTAATCCAAATAAGAGGTCCTTGCACTACTACTATAGGCATGGAGCCTTCCTAACATGAGGTCCTTGCACTGCTATTGCAGCCTCAGAGCCTAATAAAAAACTAGAGGTCCTTGTATGCTATTCCAATCTTGAAGTCTGATCATAACATGAGGCCCTTGCACTGATATTGCACATGCGGTGCCTAATCAACATAAGGTCCATGCACTACTACTGTAGCCGCAGAGCCTATTTACAATATGAGGTCCTTGCGCTGCTATCACAGCCGCGGAGCCTAACCAAACCACCTTGCCTAATTACCATATGAGGTCCTTGTACTGCTATCACAGTCACAGAGCCTATAAAAACATGTGATCTTTGCACTGCCATGCAACCACAGAGCAAATCACAACATGGGGCCCTTGTCCTACTACTATAGCCATAGAGCCTAATGAGGTCCTTGCACTACTATTGTAGCCGTGGAGCCTAATTAAAGCATGAGGCCATTGTAGCCACAAAGCTAATCATAATAGGGGCCCTCGCACTATTAATATAGTCATGGAGCCTGATCACGCTTACTCTATTGTCATAATCATGAAGCCCTAATTATCAATAATCTTTGTACTGCTAATCACAACCATAGGATCTAACTACTAAATATAGATTTTTGCACTGTTATTGCAGCTATAAAACCTAATCACAACCATAGGATCTAACTACTAAATATAGATTTTTGCACTGTTATTGCAGCTATAAAACCTAATCACAATATGAGGTTCTTGCATTGCTATTGCAGCTGTGATGCTTAATTATTGAAAGAAGAGGTCTTGCACTGTCATTATAGTCACATAACCTAGTCTCTAATGTGATGTCCTCACACTGCCATTATAACCATTGTCCGAAGGGTGGGAAGGGTGGGATGATAGAGCCAGCCTTCACTACAAGGCGAGCGATAGAGAAAAGAAAGATACCTTCCTTAACTAATAAAACACCCTTATATATCTTTCCTTTTTCGTTTATCCATAGTATGTAATCTGATTTCAACATACACCATACCTGCATCAAACAAGATGCCATATGACCACAACAATAACTATCAAAAATCCATAAAAGGCTAATTCAACAAATTGAACATGTGATCTAATAAAGTCATCTGATCTCGCAATAATGATCGCCCTGTCACTTCGTTGACAGGAAACTTTACTTACCCACATAAATGGACATAATTGTTGACATCTAATAACCTTATTACAATATAATGATCTATAATTTTCAACTTTAATCGTCATTGATGTTTTATAATGATTTTTAAGTTTACTTTTCCACTTAGCTTCAAATTCTGAATATACTTTATCAATCCTTTCTTATAAACACATCAAAAATCTTGAAGGATATGTATAATTTTTAAATATAATTTACATAAAATTTCTACATAGCTTTATGTAAAAATAACTTTGTGATGTACTCGATTATAAATAATATAAGTCATTTTTCAATTTTCATCGATTGAAAAATGACTCGAGTCAATTCTTAACAATCATAATCATTACGTATTTATTAATGTTGATAATAAAGATAATAAATTTATATAGTTTTTTAGTACCGCATGTTTTTTATTATTGAATTGTTCTTTTATCGTTGCGTATTACTTCTTTTTTCTTCAACATTTATTATTTTAAAGAACATAATTTCATGATTCATAAGATCTTTTAATCGAACATTAGACACCTTCAAAGAATAATAAGAGAGGTTTGATGGCTAGAATTCGCCATAATGAGTGTCTAATATGCTAAAAAAAAAATTCGAATTTTCAATTTGATTCAAAAATTCCTAATTACGTCGCTAAAATATAAATGAACATAGAATCCATTCGTTTGATGTATGTAATTCTAATTTAAATTTATGATTTAGACTTGCATGTAACAATTTTTTCGCTTTTTCTTTTCTTTCTTTTTTTTTTTTTGCAATTTTTTATTAATCGGCCAATGCATACTAATTTTAAACATCTCTTTGTTTACGACTAATACATGTCAATTAATAATTGAAAAAAAATTTATATTAAAAAAATTTCATTAACTGTCAAATTAGAGGATTTTATCACGTAATCTGAAAATTCATTTTCAAAATATGAAGCGGCGCTCTGGAACGCAACGGACCCCGTTATCCTATTTTTATTAATCGTAAAAAATTCTAATTGATCCCGCGAATCAAGCGTGGGATCCCGCATCACGCGCAGGATTTTTTAAAAAAATTGGTATATGCCCATCACTTGATATATGTGTGTGGTATTAAAATTTTCCTTTTGACGAGTCCAAAAACGAGTAATTACTAAAGAAATATACAAGCGGTATGCATTTAATAATAGCTAAAATAGAATTTCTGCTTGAATATATGATTAGTTAGGGTTATTAATAGATGACAGTATATACTGTATAAATTTTTTGGTATAAAGTCCGTCTGCTTTATGAATTCGTGATTGGATAATTTCCACTGATCAATCATATGATTGTACATCCTATGATCCTGACGCTGTTATTGATTCCCAAAAAAGCAACATTGGGCGTCAAGCATGAATAAATACAATCATGTGTATTTCAAACCTATTAAGAAATGGCTATCAAACTTTTTGAAAAACTTTCAAATAATTACATTGACCTTTTGGAGAACGGAGAAGATTTTAATGTGATTATTAAAGTGGGAAATGCCCCAAATATAAAGGAATTTAAAGTACATTCAGCCATTTTAAAAGCTAGGTCATTGTATTTTCGTAACGAATTAGCAAAGGGTTAAAGATACGAATAATATTACAAGAATTAATTTAGTACCACAAGTTCCCATTTCGCAATTTGAAATTATTATTAAGTACAGTAAATGACTTTTGTTTTTAATATAAAATTAATTTTCAAGATTTTTTTAACGTATCTTATTAAATAGGTATATTTATGGTGGCTTTGTTTCGTTAGAAAACCTTAATGGCCAATCTGTTTTTGATCTCGCTCAAGCCGCTGATGAGCTTCTTCTAGAATAATTAGTGGAAAATCTTGAGACTCATTTAATCGAAAATAATGCTCATTGGTTACGTTCTCATTTTGCACATGTTTATAAAACTTGTACTCAGAACAACAGATTTAAAGAGCTACAGAAATGGTGTGATAATATTGTAGTAAAATATCCAAATCTCGTTTTCGATTCTGAAGATTTCACTTCTCTTAAAGAAAATGCATTAATTTCAATTATCAAACGTGATGATTTACAAATGGAACAAATCAAAATTTGGAATTATGTCATCGAATGAGGGATTGCACAAAACCCGACTTTACCTTCAGATATTGAAAACTGGTCCAGTGAAAATTTTATAACTTTAAAGACTACTCTGCAAAATTGTTTACCTTTTATCCGTTACTTTCAAATTTCTGGTGATGATGTTGCCAAGTATATATTACCATATTTGTTAATCCTTGAAAAAAATATTTGGAAAGACTTGGCAAGCAAATTTATGTCTCCTAATCATCAAATTTCATCAACAATTCTGCCTCCTCGAATTATTTCTATTCCAGTTTTACCAAACAGATCAACTGAACCATTTTCAACTGTCTTCAATGAAGAACATGCTGCAGAAATTGCATCATGGATTGATAAAAAGACTAATTCGTATAACACAACAGATAATCCCTACGAATTTAAATTACTTCTTCGTGGAAGCAGGGATGGCTTTACTCGTGAAGCATTTTGGAATTTATGTAATTTGCAAGCGAATACAGTTACCGTTGTAAATGTTAATAGTCCTAATGATAATATTGAAAAAATCATTGGTGGGTATAATCCAATTGCATGGAATAAATCTGTTAATGGTTTTTCAAGTTGCCAAGAGAGCTTTATTTTCTCATTGAAAATTGGAGTTGTTCAAAATTCTATTTTAAGTCGTGTAAAACAACAGCAAAAAGCGTTTTATTTTAGCGCTGATCGTGGTGTATGTTTCGGTGGTTGTGAACTTCGTATGTTTTGTGATCATGATAAACAATATATTGATAATAATATTTTAATAATCATAGTAATGTGTGTCGCGTTTATCCCTATTACTATGAAAAACCAATTTGTGACAATGGAGGTTTTTTGGTAAACGAATATGAAGTTTTTCAAATTAATACGAAATCTAAATAATACCAATTTATTTAAAAATTTTTACTAAAGCAAGCTTAACAGAATTTTTTTAAAAAAATATTAAATAAAAATAAATTCTTAAACAGCATTTAAGAGTTTAAATTATTACGACCGCAATTGTTATAAAGTTCAACAATCTTTAGTATGTTTCGTCCTGAGAACTAAAACAGTAGAATCAAAATAAATTGCCTATCACAACTGATTAAATTTATATTAAGTTTAAAAAATTCTTTAAATTATTTAGAACAATTAAAATCCTAACGGTGAGTTGTAATATCTAATTTAGTTGCTATTTTAAATATATACATATCAGATATTTGCATCGAGAATACGTTGACTTTTTATTTGTCAATTAAAAAAACTTTTTATTTAGGTCTTTTCTGTGCTGTATATTATTCGCAATTTTAAAAATTTTTATTGCTAGATTATCAAATTCATAGCTAGAAATTGCGCATGCTAGCAGTTTCGCCGCCCATTTCTGTTAATAGTTAGATTTAACGGATGATATGGCCATGACATTACTAATTACTGTGAATTTACTATTTTTATTCAAAAATAGAACGCCACTAGTGCCATTGTTGCATTACTTGGCGCTGTTAATTTCTTCAACATTTTATCTTTCAAAATAATCTCCTTTGGATTATATTTCATAATTATAGGTCCTAAGATTAGACTCTTTCATATCGTCAATCTCTATTTATTCATCCTTGAAGCAGTTTTCATTATGATGGGTTAACAATTTCTGTAAATATTTTCACTTTATTTATAATGTAAATAGCTTTTATACCCACTAGCTAAATAACTAGAATAGATAATAAAGATTCTTAAAGTTAAATATTTCATGGGTTATATTTTCAATAATGAAACGTAGTGTTCTGACCCAAAATTACCGGTACATGCACCTGTTATATAAAAAAATACCGGTTCAAAAAAAAAAAAACCTGCATTAGGCCGTTTGCAGTTAAAGTTTCGTTTAACGTTATTTTTTTGAAATTTGTACGGGGGGGGGAATTAAACAAACATTAAAATTAAACGAGGTTCAAATGAACCTAAATCAGGTTCAAATGAACCTAAATCAGGTTCAAATGAACCTAATTCAGGTCCATATAAACCTAAATTAGTTTATTGAGCAAAATTAATTTAAAGTTTTATATAATCTAATTAGCGTTCAAATATAAAAATTTATTTAAAATTTTTTAATACATAGGCCGCTTGCAGTTGAAATTTCGTTTAACGTTATTTTTTTCGTATTCACAGGGGGGAATTAAACATAAAAAATAAACATATAGTATACCGAAAAATCCCGGTCATAACCGAAAACTTCCGATCACCGTGCCAACCTAATTTGTCACCTCTATTTGTTTAATTTTGGGGGGAGCTCAGGGGTGGAGGGGGGGGTAACGTTAAACGAAAGTTTTACTTCAAGCGGCTTTAGTAGAAAATGATCATCAGATCATTGGGGGTGTCACGGTTCGGGGAGAGCTTAATGATAATATTGCCTAATTTAGCTTTGAGCCGCGAACATAAAAATTGATAAAGGAGAGTATAAATTTATTAAGGAAAGCAAGCTTTATTGCATATTTATTATTAACATTGGAGCAATTCCGTTTATCACAGGTTATATGTTACATATGCGTAAATTCCCTCCTTTGCACTCCAGTGGGAATTATCCTTTAAATACATTATCCTCTTCAACAATTCTCACGGTAAAAATGAAATAACTCAAGTGAGTTTACAGATTATGAAGTAATTGTAATGTGAACTAACGCTTAAACTTTCATTGAATGTAGTAATGGGAAGAAAAGTGAAATAAAAATAAAAATGAGGTAATGGGAAGAAAAACGAAATAAGAAAGTAATGGTTAACCGGGTAACGTACGATCATCAAAATGTAGTCATCGAACGGGTAACGTACGATCATCAAAATAATCGGAGCCGGGTAACGTACGATCATCACAATTCACGTGGTGGCAGATCGATGAAATCTTGACATCTGACAAAATTTCCCGTGACAGGGGACATAGATACACGCACCGGTTACTTCAAAAAATTCCGGATCATGCACCGTTTGTTGCACCGGCCCAATTTTAAAATACCGGTATATGCAATATAAAAAACGGTAGATCCGGATTTTTATCATGCTATTTTATACACTGATTCAGATATCAAATAATTTTGATTGTCACAAATTGATTTTTCATAAAATGGGAAGGCGCGACTAACAAAACAGGAGGAATTATCTCCATCACAAAACATACGAAGATCGCAACCACCGAAACATGCACCACGATCAACCTTAAAGCAAAACGCATATTGCTGTTGTTTTACACGACTTAAAATAGAATTCGGAACAACACCATTTTTCAATGAGAAAATAAAACTCTCTTGGCAACTAGAATAACCATTAACAGAACTATCCCATGCAATTGGATTATAACCACCAATGATTTTTTCAAGATTATTATTAGGGCCTTTAACATTCGAAACGGTAACTGTATTCGCTTGCAAATTACATAAATTCCAAAATGCTTCACGAGTAAAGCCATCCCTGCTTCCACGAAGAAGTAATTTAAATTCGTAAGGGTTATCGGTTGTGTTATATGAATTAGCCTTTTTATCAATCCATGATGCAATTTCTGCAGCATGTTCTTCATTGATGACAGTTGAAAATGGTTCAGTTGATCTGCTTGGTAAAACCGGAACAGAAATAATTCTAGGAGGCAGAATTGTTGACGAAATTTGATGATTAGGTGACATATTTTTGCTTGCTAGATCTTTCCAAAGATTTTTTTCAAGAATTAATGAATACGGTAATATATATTTTGCAACATCATCACCAGAAACTTGAAAGTAACGGATAAGGGGTAAACAATTTTGTAGAGTAGTCTTTAAAGTTATAAAATTTTCATAGGACCAATTTTCAATATCTGAAGGTAAAGTCGAGTTTTGTGCAATCCCCCATTCGATAACATGATTCCAAATTTTTATTTCTTCCATTTGTAAATCATCACGCTTGATAAGTGAAATTAATGCATGTTCTTTAAGAGAAGTAAAATCCTCAGAATCAAAAACGAGATTTGGATATTTTACTAGAATATTATCACACCATTTCTGTAGCTCTTTAAATCTGTTGTTCTGGGTACAAGTTTTATAAATATTTGCAAAATGAGAACGTAACCAATGAGCATTATTTTCGATTAAATGAGTCTCAAGACTTTCCACTAATTCTCCTAGAAGAGGCTCATCAGCGGCTTGAACGAGATCAAAAACAGATTGGCCATTGAGATTTTCTAACGAAACAAAGCCACCATAAATATACCTATTTAATTAGTTACGTTAAAAAAATCTTGAAAATTAATTTTATATTAAAAAAAAAAACAAAAGCCATTTACTTAATAATAATTTCATGAAAATCAAAACAAATTTATCAGAACTCTTTCTGCTGATCCATATTTCCAAAAACAGCGGAAAAAGAAAACAGAGAAAAGGACAAAAAGTACACTAGTTAAGGTGCCTAATACAAATAATAAAAAGGAAAGAACACTTAAAATAAACAGTAGTCTAGTAGTGGCACTTCAGACAAAAAACAGTTGATAAGGGGCTAGCAAGAAAACTTTCGTTTTTGAAAAAATTTTCTGGAAAATTGGGAGAATTCCTCGAGACCCTGTAACGCTGATCTGTTTTGATCAAACAACATACGCGTCAATAAACAAACAAAGAGTCTAAAATAAGTTAACAAATCATATCCAATTTAATTAAAAATCACAAACGCGTATCAAGTAGAAAGTAAACAAAGAAATAAACCAAACACATAACAAAATAGGAAATGGAGCGATATAATAGATGTAAAGAATTTTTTAGAAAACCTGATGATGAAAAAAAGAATATTCTAGAAGAATTTAAAAAATTAGTGTTAAAAGAAGATAGGGAATTAGCAGAGTTTTTAGGATTAAGTTCTCCGGAACATTTAACCTTTTGGAGAAACTTATGGGAAACACACAAATGGATCAAGTATAAGGAAGCCACAAATAGAGATAAAGTTGAAGGAAAAAAATCTAGAGAAGAGACTGATGTAGTACACACTAGTAAACAACAATCAGGCTCGACGAGCAGTAGTGAATTATCAAGAATTGAGTTAGTGGAAAAAAAATGCGCACAAATTAGTAAAAAACTAGTTTTAGAAGTAGCGGAAATCGGGACACTAGATGAACTGACAGGTGATTGGGTGGAGATGATCAGTCAAAATCTCGCAGAGTTGCACAAGAATAATAGATTAAACCGGGAGAATTTTATTAAAGAAATTGAGAAGAGGTCTAGGAAAAAAGAAACACCAATCAATTTGGAAATTACAAGACTAGTAGAGAATTTGGCGGAAAAGCTTAAAGAAGCCGGATTGATACAAAGTAAGGGAGAATGGACAGGAATTAAGAGCAAGAGCGAAAGGTTACTAGAAGAAAAGATTAATGGTGTCCAGATTGATAGTGGGAGCATACTCGGTAAAGATTTGGGAGAACCATCAAGAAAAAAAGGAAATGGGAAGGAGGAAAAAGAAATTATGAAGGAAGGAAGTAAAGAAGCAAAAGGGCTCAATAAGTTGAGCACACAAGACCTGGATACAAACTCAGTAGAAATAGAAAGGAAGAACGAAGATCTTTGGGCTGTAGCCAATACAGACAATACAGTCAACGGAGTGGAAAAAGACTTTATATCAACATTAGACCAAGAAAACAAAAAAATGCAAAATGGGAAAGGAAACAGTACAAAGCTAACAGAGCATGATCTATTAAGAACTGAGAATAGTAAGATCAATTTGACAATATGGGATCTTCCATTGGGTACAAGGAAAGAACAAATAAGAAGATTACTAGTTAGCTTCGGAAAAGTTATAAGTTGTGACCTGTACTGGACGTACAATGGAAGTGGAAGAGCAGAAGTAGAAATCTGCACAAGCTCAGCAGAATTGGATAAAAAAATAAAAGATACGTGGGCATTACCCTTCCTTGGAAATAGAATGGTCAGAGTAACTTCCGAAGGTAAATGCAAGAATGAGCTTAAAAGAAGAAGAAAAATAGTAGCTAGGGTTAAGGGATTGCCACATTTCGCAGCAGAATCGTTGTTGTGGAGACAAATAGCAAGAGTAGGAGGCAAAGCAGTTCACATCTTTCGAAACAGTAATGGCCACCAAAGGGGTGCAGCACTCGTTGAATTTGAGTCAGTAGAAAACAAGTTAGAAGCAATGAGACATTGTATCTGGTACAATGATATTAGATTAACCTGGGATGTAGACTTCGAGAAAGTAGAGTTAGTAGAGGAGAACTCAAGGAAAAAAAGAAGGGTTGAGGTAGAGCTTAAAGACTTGGAAAACCCTATGGGAATCAATTTAAAGAGACGAGGTTCCAATTCTTTCAAGCCTAGAATTGAGATAATAGGAAGGAAAAGAATCATGCCAGGGAGAGCAGAAGAGGAAAGACAAGATAGAGAAAGGAAGAACATTAACAAAAGAGTAGGGACTGAGCAGATTTATGATCAGGAGACGTTATTGTTAGAAATAGTATCCCGCCTAAACAAGCTCGAAGGGAATATAGAGGCCTTAAGGCCTCTTCGCTCCTAAGGGCGCCAAAGTTGTATCAATGGAAACAGAGGGCGTAGGGGCTACAGTAACTACGAGCAACCTCTTGGTAGGAAATACTGTAGATTCGGGGAAGAGAAAAGAAGAATTCGAAGAGCTGTTAATAGCATGTCACAATATTAATGGAATAAAGACGAAAAAGAGTAAGTTAGACAACTTACTAGAGTGGAAAAAATTAGAAAAGANCGTTTGTTGCACCGGCCCAATTTTAAAATACCGGTATATGCAATATAAAAAACGGTAGATCCGGATTTTTATCATGCTATTTTATACACTGGTTCTGACCCAAAATTACGGCTGGAACTAAACTGTGCGATCATGCACATTGCTCTCCCAACTAGTCGTAATAGTACCATTATTAATATCAATATAAAATATACGTATGGATAAGATATTTCTTGGAATTACAATGAAGTTTGACTATAGGTCTCTTATACAAAGATGTTACAAGCTACGAAAACTGCAAACTTAACCCAAATATGATAAAAAATTGATAATTCCCGAAATAGCAACATTGGCGTCAAGCATCAAACATTTGAATTACAAATTTTTTGAAAAACTTCCAAATAATTATATTGATCTTTTAGAGAACGGAGAAGTTCCCATCTCGCAATTTTTATTAAGTAAAGGTCAACTTTTGTTCTTAAGGTTAATCTATTAACGTAACTTATTAAAAAGGTATAGTTATGGTGGTTAGAAAATCTTAACGGCAGTATATTTTTTTGATCTCGTTCAAGCCGCTGATGAACTTCTAGAAGTATTGTAGAAAGTCTTGAGACTCATTAATCAATCATTAGTTGCGTTCTCATTTTACACACATTTATAAAATTTGCATCCAGAACAACAGACTTAAAGAACTACAGAAATGGTGTGATAGTATTGTAGTAAGATATTCAAATCTCGGTTTTGATTCTGAGGATTTCACTTCTCTTAACGAATATGCATTAATTTCACTTATCATATGTGATGATTTGCAAATGGAAGAAATAAAAATATGGAATCAACTCATCGAATGGAGAATTGCACAATACTCGACTTTACCTTCTGCCATTGAAAATTGGTCCTATGAAAATTTTATAACTTTAAAGACTACTCTACAAAATTGTTTACATTTATCTGTTATTTTCAAATTACTTATTTATTAATCCTTGAAAAAAAATCTTTGGAAAGACTTGGCAAGAAAATTTATGTCTCCTAATCAAATTTCGTCAACAATTCTGTCTCCTCGCATTATTTCTGTCCAGCTTTACCAAACAGATCATCTGAACCATTTTTAACTGCCATCAATAAAGAACATGCGCAGAAATTGCATCATGGATTGATAAAAAGACTAATTCGTATAACTCAACAGATAACCTCCCTACGATTTTATCTAGTAGTACATTTTTATTTAAAAAATTTTTATAGTAATAAAGTTGCATCTTTTCTGAACAACAGAAAAATGCCAAAAAATATCAAAAAATATTAAAAAAAATTATAAAAGAATACTATAGCAACAAACAATTATTGTAATAGATAACTTCTATTCGATAATTTATTCAATACTTGATTACTCAAAGCCCAAAATTCACACATAAGACTAACTTTATACAATTGGACAATACAAAACAACATCAAGAATATTTTTAGAATTTTAAATTTACAAACAAGATGCTTTACTTGGAGCAATAATAAGATAGCTACTAGAATCAATCAAATTTGGTTCTTAGTGATATTTACAAAAAAACTAAATTAGTAGAAATCCAAAAGATCTCAATAGTAACAAGAAGTAA
The DNA here is from genome assembly GCA_003550325.1 of Gigaspora rosea. Lineage (NCBI taxonomy): Eukaryota > Fungi > Glomeromycota > Glomeromycetes > Diversisporales > Gigasporaceae > Gigaspora > Gigaspora rosea. The sequence goes on from QKWP01001500.1 coordinate 31,506, forward strand.
CTATAAACTATCTGCTGCCCAAATTGTACTAAAAATAATTTATCTACAGAACTAACAAACCAAAAACACCAAGAGATTTCTGGTACAAGATATTGGATTATAATACAGAAAAAATAAAAAGATTATCATCTTTAATTTAAAGAAAATTAGATAAAAATTTTTGAGAATCTTTAGATATAAAATTTTTACACCAAATGCTAAAAACCTAGCCCCACTTAGAGAAAGTCTGGACCACATCTAAAACAATATTAAAAGCTTTCTCATTAGTGCTATAAAAAAAACTGTGCTAAGTTGTAAATACACCAATGTTAAAAAAAGAAATCCCCCAAATTGTATTTACAAAGGCTGTACTGTTCTTAAACAAGTTAATTTGTGAAGTAAATTAAAATAAAAGTAGTACAAAACAAGATCTCTGCAATATATATAACAAAAATCTGACAGATAAATAATCTTGTAGAATTAAAAATTATTATAATTGAGTGCAAATTAAAATTATAGCAAGGTCATATTAGACAAATTGCTTTCTGAAAAAGGACAATAGAAAATTACTTGCAACTGAACCAACAGAATAAAAGTGATCATAAACTATAATATAACTAATTAAACAAATGCAAATAGAGGTATTGACCAAGATTGGGCTTTGTTGTTACTTATTTGAGAATATACTATGACTATGCATAGTAGGAAATTATTTTGGGTTTTGGGACCTAAAATAAAATTTTTTCCAAATTTGCTTTTGACCTATTTTACTTAAAACCTAAAATATTTTGAAGTTTTTTTTGAATAAACAAAATTATAAGTAACATAAATATATAAATTTATTTGCTCTTCTTTATAAAAATTTTAATTTATTTTTGGAAATCTGAAATATGCCTTTTCAAAAAAAAACTTGGTAGCAGTATAACCAGTGTCTAAAATTCAAATTTGATTTTATGTTCTCAAAAAATATTTTTTAAAATATTAATGTTCTCAAAAATTTTTAATGTTCTCAGTATTAGAAATTCAAAAATTTTTAATATTAAAAAATTTGGAAAAACTAAAATGTTGACCCATTGCCATGGCGACTCTATATAATTGACCAATCATATTCGTGATTGGCGATCATATATAAAATATTTCTGTGCACTATGATAATTAATTTTTTTTATTGTTTATTTTGTTGCTTTCGCTTTTCTTTTACTGATTTTTTTTAGTTTGTTGCCTTTCGGATTTGGCTTCGTCGCTGATGTCATCGTTGGTTTCGTCGTTGGTGTTGTTGTTGGTGTCATCACGTTGGTATCATCGCATTGGTGTCATCGTTCTGTAAGTAGTTTTTTATATTTTTTTTTCTGTCATTCTTGTTTTTTTTTCTTCTCTTATCCTCTTGTATTAACTTGGCTTGTTTGGGTTGTAGGTTTCTGGGGTGTGGTTGATAAATCAACCATGTTCTTGGAGAAATTTCTACCAAACAAATTGCCAACAAAATAACTCTGATAAGGTTTCTCTTTTTTTTTTCTTTTTTTCGATTATTAACTTGCTTTTCTTTTTTCGCGATTCTTTTAGTTTTTCCACGGTGCTTTCATAAATATTCATCGTTCTTTGATTATTTTTCGGTGGTAAGTTCGTCGGTATTCTTTTGATAGGTCCTTCATGATTGTTTGATGTTTTATGGTGGTAAGTTCATCGAAATCAACTTAGTTATTACTTTGTAGGTTGCTTCAAGATACTTCTTCGAGGAACTAAAGATGGTTTACCAAAGATTCATTTGGAGATTATGTGACAAGCAAACACATCTTGTTGTAGTTATGAAGGTTAAGGCATTAATGAAAGTCTTGGTGGTTATAATCTTATTGGTTGAGGGTTAAAGAAGCAATGCAAATTTTTTTTTTGTTTTTTTTTTTTTAATAAGAAATTCTTGTATTTTTTTTTTAATAATAATTTAATTTGAATTAATCTTTAGGGAAGTGCCATTTATTATGTAATTTATTTTTATTAGAAGGTTATACCCCTCCCCTCTGTGATCTAATTAGCAGCCAATAATAATTTTTATATATAATATATAGACATGATAGACTGCTAACCCCCCTCCCCCTTTCAAAATTACGTAATAAATGGCACTTCCCTTATCTGTATTTTTTTTTTAATAAAAAATTTAATTTCGAAATTTATCGATTTGTATTTTCTTTTTTTTTAATAATAAAAATTTTTTTTCTTTGATAGGTCTCGCCGTGACTCGACCTCTTAGCTTTATTATATATTTAACAAATTAAATACAATACATTTCTAAGAATAAACAAAGCCCGACATCATCCAAGTAGTATTACCCAAATGCAACCCATCGCACCAACTCTCTGGAAAGTTAAAGTCTGAATTAGCCCCTATCAAAAGGAGGTCCAAAAGGGGGTTTCACCCAATTGGATTAGACAAAAAATTGCCTCATCCCAAACTTCGTGAATTTTTTCTTCCTTTTCTTTCTCTAAAAGCTTTCTTTTTTGACTACTAAAAATTTAAATCAAACTCGAAATCTTATTCTTTAACTTTTTTTTTTATAAAATATATATATGTAGTTTGAAATTCTTTACTAGTTTTTTTTATTTATTCATTTTTTTTTTATAATAAGTTAGCTCAAAATTTTTTACTGGCTTGTATTTTTTTTTAATAAGTTAATTTGAAATTATTTATTACTATATTTTCTTTTTTTAATATTAGTTTGAATTTTTTTTCTTTTTTTTTATAATTGAAATTTTATATAGTATTAATTTAAGCGATTTAATTGACCAATAAAAATCAATCACATAAATCACGTACTTGATTAAAATCAATCAAGCACGTGATTCACATGATTGATTTTATTGGTTGATCACGGGGTCGCCATGGCGACGAGTCGCTATAAAATAATACTTAAAAAATTTTATTAAATGTTCTCAAATAGAGAACTGTTTCCAATAATTCATGTTCATAAAATTATTAAATGCTTTCTGAGAACACTGAGAACATCAAGTTTAAACACTAAGTATGACTATTTATTATATAAAATACAAAAAATCTAGAGCTAAGCTATATAGTTAAATTAAATAAAGCAGAAAGGAAGTAGTTAAATCTGAGTGATAGTACAGAAGAAAGGTAGAATATGCTTATATATACTAATAGAATGATTTGAATTATAAGTACTAAAGAGTAGCTAATACAAATACTACAAATGGCCAACTAGTTATATTAGCTAAATTGCATTAAAGTAAATTGTAGCAAGTTCAAGCCAGGAGTACTAAATTCAAGTAAATCTTTAAAAGATATATATCTTTTAGAAAAACAAAGATATAGTTATAGTGAAAAAATTAGTAATATCAAATTATTTGGTAATTTTTTGTATAAAACTAAAAAATTTTTGGATATTAAAAAAAGAATCAAAATTATAGCAATACGCTACAAAAACATATGGGGCCTTTGTAGAATGGGCCAATACTAGTTTATATATAATTTTGAGAAAATTACATTTGTTTTGTTCAGACTAATCCAGGTTAATTAAAATTTTTGTTATTTGATTAGTCCATTATATTGGGTAATCCTGTAATGTATGAAACTTCCAAGAATTTTTTTTTTAAATATTTCAATTTTTTATTATGCAAATTAATTTCCACTTTTAATTGAAAAATATAGCACGTGTCAAAATTTATCTGAATATAATAAAAACCTAATTTTCATTTTTTGGCAGTATCGGTCCTTTCTATTGCAAAAGCACCATATTATCTATATTAACAACTATATTTTAATCTAAAATAAAATACATTATTCAGGCTTTAGCTTTAATAGAAGAAAAGCTTGAAAAGCTTTATTAGCCCATTATATACTTTTTAAAAGAAAATTAGAAATAATAAGAGTATTACAAACAATATACTAATATATAAGTTACTCTAAATATTAAACCTTAGTGAGCTCTTTACTAGCAAAGCAAATGAATAGTCTTATTATTCAAAAGGCTAGACTGTCATAATTACAAGTTTTCTAGATAATAGCTTTTCAAAGCAGAGCAAAGAATCATGCATAGACATCTGTTGTCTTTTTTTGATTATTAGAATAGTACAACTTTATTATTATACATTCAAGTTAAAATAGCAAATAGTCTGGATATAAAAAGAAAAACTCCATATTGGTATTGCAAACTTAAAGAACAAATACTAGAGAATTTAGAAAACTGCCAAATCAAAAAGGAGCTACAAAAAAGTGTTAAATACACTAGCACTTTAATTATATTGTATTAATATTTAAACAGATAATAAATACAAGCAAAAGATCAGGTTCAAGTACAAAAACAAAAGTAAATAGCACATTAAGAAGATTGCAAAATTAAAAAAATGAAGTAATTGTTAAGCACTGGATAGAAAAGCAGATACAAGATAGTATATATAATTTATCTATATATAAAGGATATAATTTTAATGCAAAAAAAATAAATTGTATATAATTAAGTGTAACAAGAAGAGTATTTGTAGAGAAAGCTGGAGTAAGAAAAAAAGAGAATAGCTAAATAACAACTTTTCTAATATGCTTTTTATAGAATAATTTATGCATTACTATAGTACAAGATCATTTACTATTAGGTTTTAAACAATTGAAAATAAATATATAGAACTAGTTAAGAAGCAAAACTTTACTGAGAAAGTTAAGAATAAAATTTGAAAAATTTACAAAAATCATTTTTGGCTATAAACAAAGAAAATAATATAGAATTGGACAAAATAGATGCCAAATAAATCCAAGTGATCAAACAGAGAGAAAACTATCTTTACTAGAAAAAGTAGAAGTAACCTATTGGCCTTTCTCAACAAGATCTGAACACTATTTGAACTAATAACAATTATATATACATTACTAACAACCAGATCAGATACAAGAGCACTAATAAAAATAAAAGTAAATTTATTTATCGCCTCATGTGATGTGCTTTATATATCGCTTTCCAAATCAAATTTCAAAATCAGGTATAACGTTACATACTCAAAAAATTCAAAACAAATGTTTGTTTTATCAAAAATCATCTATAACTTAAAATTGAATATATGAAACTACTCTTAGAATTCTAACAAAAAAATTCCTTGCAAAATTTTACTCAAAACCTTTTCTCTTGCCTATACATACAATCTATACCTTACTCTAACACTAAACAATACAAAAAAATGGATTATTTTAATTGTTTTGATTAATATTACACCTGATTTTATGATCTGTGGCAAGGGTGACAATATTACATATGCAATGTATAAATTATTTCTAAAAATAAATAGCTTAGCTACAATAGAGAGTGTAAATAATTTTTTGAAAAAAAAGGAATTCAATTAGATATTTAAATATAAAAAATAGAATAGTCTTGGATAAAATAGCAAAAATAGTTTAATTTAAATAACTTAATATCAAGTTAACAAAGTCAAAGCACACTCTGGATTAAATAAAACAAAAAAGCAAACAAGTAAGCAAAAAATAGTGTATAGCTAGATAATAGCTTGTCTTTGGTAATCAAAACTTTATACACAAGTAAAATAGAAAGAAGAATTAGTAGAAGTCTTACTAAGAAAGTTTTTTTTTTTAGAAATTAAATATTACTATATATAAAGTATCTAGTTTATATCAAAGTAAAACCTATTTTACAGAGACAAAGAACCTGTATATAACTAGGATTGGACACTATACTAGAAAAGGCTTAAAAAATTTAAAAAATAAAAATGTAGATCTAAAGAAGTAAGCAGAAGCTTAGAAAAGTGCTATTTATTATCTGATTTTTTGCTACTAATAGGCTACTCTCTTCCCCATCTGATCATTAAATACTGCAATTTGATTGACTAAAATTAGTAAAATTTTAAAATTTTTAAATATTTTAATATTAAATAATTTTTGAATTAGTAAAATTTTTTAAATTTTTAAATATTTTAATATTAAATAATTTTTGAATTAGTAATCTGTTTTGAATGATTTTACTACAAAATTGCTTATCTCAATGAGACAATTCCAATGAGCCTAAAATTATCAAAATTTAATTACAGGATCCTAAGATTATTATAAATTTGTATTGTTTTAATTATGTTATTTTTGTATATACAGTTGCACTTCTAAATGCAACTCTCAGGACTAGATATAACTATGCACTTAGAGAGATTGTGTATTTATAGAATTATACTCTCTAAATGCATACCTTAGAAATTGAATATAAATATGCATTTAGAAAATATGAATTTATAAAATTAATAATTTATATACACTATAATAAAAATTTATTTTATTTTATTTTTTTTTTTTAAGGTGAGGCCCTGCTTATATCTTTTATTGGGTAATTTATATAAGTAATTACATATAATATATAAAAACTTAAATTGTACAATGACAAATACATATAAATTACATGCAAGAATAGAAGCTCAGACTAATTTATCTGCAACCTAAACCTACTAGAGTGGTCAAAACTCACCTAGATTTGGATGGTTAAAATACTATTTGTAGGTGTACTGTATTTGATCCACATTATGGACCAAATGCTAACTTTTCGAAGGGCTTGGCCTATCAGTGGGCAGTTGTTAGAGTCAGAGTGTAATTGGTCAGGGAGGCCGCAAAGGCAGCTGAATATAATAAAAATTTATGTTAATATAACAAAATAAGTTTATATATAGTAGTTTAAAAGCAATTAAAAATATAATACATTTAAATAGTATATTTAATATATATAATACTGTATATATGTATCAGATGTGCACATATTAAAATTTTAATTTAGATATTGAAATTGAAATTCATTTTTCTTATGTTAAAATCAGTTAAAACTGGTTTTAATATAAGAAAAATAAATTTTAATTCCAAAGTCTAATTTCAACTAAAAAGTTAGCTCAGGAATAAAGCTTTGCAAGTATATATAAAATTTGCAATTGAATCTATTGTAGCAAATCACAAATGGATATTTCAGAATTAATTGTAGGTAATAATCATAGGAATTTTAAGTAAGCTATTTATTTATAAAGAACATCTTACTGAATCTAATACAGGCATAACAGTAACACTATGATAATATGATAAAAAATAGTTAATATTTCATTTTTAGAAGATAATTGAAATAGCATTTTAATCAAGTATAATATTATTCAAAAACAAGATTCAAGCTACAAAATTTTTTTTAATCAGTATGTATAAAATTATATAACAGGTGAAATGTTTGCTAGAATTTTTATTGTACAAATACAAATCTAGTTAGGATATCATGCTAACAATTCTTTTATTTTAGAATAAAAAATGTAATATATGTTATAAGGCCGTACAAAATTATATACACAGTGGCTCTCGATATAACGTAGTACCTTGGGCACATAGTGTGGAATTTTTTAAAACCCGCTTTATTGTGAGTTTTATTAGTAAATCCATTATATCAAGTAGTATTTATTATGATGTGGATTTGAACTTTGATCCATTATATCAAGATTTTACTTAGTCTCCATTATATCAAGAGTCCATTATATCAAGAGCCACTGTGTACTTGGTTTTCATATCCCAGCTGGGTCACCAAAGTTGAGATTGGAAATTTTTTTTTATATATGTCGACCAATAAAAACTATCTATGCATGCTTTTTTAAAATTTCCCTTTTAATGGTACAATTACTCTACCATGTACTAGACCCAGGTCTAATATTAGGTTTTAACATTGGTAAGAAACCGGTTCTTTTATACAGCAGTTTACAGTAGTCAAAAATTGTAAACTTGATGATTGACATACAATCGCCCTTTTTGCAAAAATCTTCAATGTGTTAGAATACTATATAAATGTTAAGGGATAGCACGTCAACGTGTTAGACTTGGTAGTAGCGTGTTAAACAAGTGTCAAACATAGAGATGGGTTTCATGCATGCACATAATGCTCAATTATGTGCATGAACGCGCATTTGTTTAATGCGCATGTTTCCAAATCATGTGCATTTACAAACTATTTTAGTCTCAAGTTCAAGAATAAGTCAACAAGTACAAAAACACGATGCGATAGATAAAATATAAGATTAATAAAAAAATAGTGAATATATTAAAATTTTATTTAGCCAGATTAATTTCTAGAATTTTTGGTCAGAATTTTTTGCACCCAGATTATTTGATAATCAACTAATTTTCTAGAAATCACAGATATAAAACTTTACCCGTTGTACCCAAGTAAGCTATTAAGGGTAGAGTATCTCATATATGTAACATTAAGTTGGCAATAAAATTTTTGTTCAGATAAACTCTACCCTTAGATGTATTTTTGCAAAATAGTATTTTCGCTTTAGTCTTTTGCTTTAGTCTATACAGTATTTTGTTTTGATTCTGTATAGCATTTCGTTTTATTTACTATTTTTTTAAAAAAATAAACTATTTAACGTTTTTGATAACTCTAGTAGAGTTATCAAAAGCGTTAAATAGTTTTTTTTTTTACATTTGGCATTTTAGCAATTTAGCAGCTTAAAGCATGCAACAAAACTTTCTTTATGTAAGGTATAATTTATTCATTTTAATTATATTCAAAACTAAATACTAAAATTGGAGCTTATTTGTCCAGTTTGAGCTGCAGCCACAAGTTATTTTTCGCTACAGCCACGAAGTGTAAGTTGAACGGTTGCATATTATCACTATTAGCCAATGCAACTGTAGTTCTAGAGGTAAGCGGCTTTTAATGATATTACTAAAATTTTTTAATATGGTATTGAGGTCCATTGCAAATATATCAAAAGTTTATCTATGGAGTCATCTGCATTATAAAAAGATAAATTTATTCAGATGAGTTAAAAATATGATAAAACGTGCTATTGACGTAGTTAGCAATGATAATTGATAAGTTATTCTTATCATTGCAAGCGGTTAATCAAATTTCTTTACTTATTTTAATCTATTAGTATGGTATAAATAGCTGCGCAACACATACCAGGAATATTGATAACGATCTTTATAATTATATACGCTAGTTTTTTAGGCAGAAAAGATGACTGACAATCACAAATTTTTTCACACTACACTATTATTATCATGTTAAAGCCTAAATTATATAGATTAGTATGTTACTAGAATGTGCAGTAACTATTAAGCCATACAGATCCGTTATTATTTATAATATTAAGTTTAGAAATTAGAAATTTGTATGGTGCAAGCTTCTGAATAGTCACTATACGTTCCAATATTATGTGGGCTGTTTGATGCACCACGTCGATAATTTACCTATGATTAATATAAGAACATTATCCGTCCCGAATTGAGATGATCCAACCATTACTATCAATACATAGTGACTTGTAGTATTTTAAATGATTGTTTTTCAATTTCTGAAAGTTATTTCCACTACAAGTTATTTACCTGGCATCACATAGAATTAGAGTAAGCATTAATTAGTAGCAGGCATATATTTTTAGCTACTCAGTGTGATGTTGGGTAAATGACATGTAGGGAAATAACTTTCAGGAAATTATACTGTAATCGTTTGAAATATGTAATAGCAATTTAATAATTTAATCAGTCCATTTAAATAAATGTAAAAGAAGGTACGATAAAATATAAAGTTTAGTGAAAATTATAATCTATTGTATAAAACCTTAGAATCTTAGTTAACTACCGTATATATTTAAGATTGAGTTCATTTGTGACTACGGGGATTAGACCAATATGATTCACCTATCAGGGTTATTCGTTTATATAATTGTTTATAATTATCTATAATGATGTTGAACACTATTTTAATATTATTTAAAAAAATTTTTTACTATAAAAAAAAAGCCGTGCGGCTGGGTCACTGATCACTGTTCCGTGATATGAAAACCAAGTATATAAATTTGTATGGCCTAATTGGTCAGTTTTTAAGATTAGACATGTGCATACATTTATGAGAAATAAATATTATATTTGGTACCAAACTTTTGCGCATATGCAGAATATCGAAGGTGACTAAGTCCTAAGCATATAGAAAGGATTGGTACTTAGAGCATGCACTTAGGGGTGCAACTATATTATAATTATTATTAATAATCTTATAAACTTTATTGTTGAATAACTTTGAACCAGTAATCTGTTTTGGATAATTTTACTATAAAATACTTGTCTCAATGAGATGATTCTAATAAATCTAAAATCAGTAAATTCTGATTACAGAATCCCAAAATCATTATAGATTTGTATTATTTTAATATAATAATTAAAAACAACACAAATTTATAATAATCTTGGGATCCCGTAATCAGAATTTAATAATTTTAAATTTATTAGAATCATCTCATTGAGACAAGTATTCTGGTAGTAAAATTATATAAAACAGATTACTGGTTTAGAAGTTATTCAATATTAAAGTTTTAAGATAAAGATTTTTAATAATAATTTTAATATATACAAAATAATACTAGAAACTAGAAACTGGTATAAGTCTAGAGCTCTTAATGCAAGTGTTCAGTAAGACCTAAAAAATCCGGTAATATACATATAACAGATCATATTTTTCAAGAGTATTACAGACAGAAAATGTTAAAACAATGGTTTTGATATTTTTATTATGAATATATCAAAATTATAATTTAAAGCACATAGAAATATAAGTTCTTTGCTTGGCTCTGAAAATAAATACATATTGGCAGATTTGGGAAATTACTATGAAAATCTTCAAATATTTGAAAAGAATAACTTGTGACCTACTGGTCCATTTTAGATGCTTTATTGCCAAAATGTTTGTCTTGATGATACAATTCCAAAGAGCCCAATATCATTAAAATCTGTTCACCGAATCCTGAAAATGCTAACGTTTTTTTTATATCAGGTGTTACTGGATGGGTTTTGCTAAGTAAAACCTATTCAGTAATACCTGACGTAAACAAACCGTTAGCATTCTCGGGATTCCGTAATCAGATTTTAATGATATTGGGCTCTTTGGAATCGTCTCATCAAGATGAACATTTTGGCAGTAAAAGCATCCAAAACGGACCAGTAGGTCACAAGTTATTCTTTGTCAAATATTTGAAGATTTTCATAGTAATTTCCCAAATCCGCCGATATGTAAAGCAATATAAATCTATAATAATTTTGGAATCTTATAATTGAATTTTGATGATTTTAGGCTCATTGGAATTATCTCATTAAGATAAACATTTTGGTAGTATAATTATTTAAAATGGATTACTAGTTCAAAAATTATTTAAGATTAAAATTTAAAAATTTTTAAAAAATTTTAATAATTTTAGCCAATTAAAAATTATTTGATATTAGGACCTGATAATTTTCTGATCTCCCTCCTACCCTAGAGATCAGTTGATAATAGTGCTCCATTTAATAACAAAGAAAAGGCCTATACTAGATACTTTCTACAAAGTTAGAACTAAGCTTGTATTTTGTATAAAAAACAAAAGCAAAAAACTTACTTATATAGCCTACTGCATTGCTCTCAAGAATATTTGGACTGATTTAAAAAAATAAACCTTGAGTATTTTTAAAAAAGGTAACAATATTTTGTATTATTTAATGAATCTATGTAATACTATCTTTGGTATCTTACAACAAGAAAAAATTGAAGCAAGACTAGACTACACAAGAGGTCTTGTAAAATGAAGTATAATTATACAATTTGCAAGTTTGCTAGCAGAAACCAAGAAACATATAATATAACTAAGGCACTAGTTTTCATAATTCAAGAAGGTTTTACAAAATAATATAAAAAGAAAAATATATAAAAATAGCTAAGTAGAAAAGCATAATTAGCATATTGAGAAAGCAAAAAAGAAATTTACACAAACTAAATAAACAAAAAATTTTTTATCTAAAAAGAAAAAAGAATAGAAAAAGACAAAGTATAATAAAAAACTACAAGATATTAATATGCTTAAAAAGAAAATAGCAGAAAGCTTAAACTAAGAAATTTATATTCAAAATATTAAAGAACAGATCTTAAGGGTGGTGACAGATATTACATAATATTTTAGAGGAGAAGAAAGAGTTTCTAAATCTTATATTAAATATAGAAGTTTATAATAGCTAATCAAATTTCTTTTATATAGAGAGAGGGAGTAGAAGTATAGTAAAATAATATTATATAATATATATCACTATCCTAATTTCTCTCCTACCTATCTGGCAGATTAAATCAAACTTTTAAAAAAAATAAAGTTCTTAGATTAGATTAATTTAATTAGAATAGTATAAACATAAATATAAAATAGCAATATATTAAGATAGCTAAGTACTATACTACAGTGGCCTACCAAAGTATTGTGGACACTTTTTAAAAATTTGTATAAAGCTAAATATAAAAGGTAAAAAGCTAAAAATAAAATTATAAACTTATTAAATCTATATCTTTTAAATAAAAAAAAATTATAAAATTCTATGCAAAACTTTTTAAGATAATTAAATTTAAAAAAATTTTTAAATTTTTAATCGCGTCGATTTCCAGTTTTTAATATAGGTTTAGTATAAATTGAATACTAATTTTTAGTATATATAAAAATTATTTTTTTTATTAAGTAAACTAAATCTAATTATTAAATAAAATTTGTTCAGTATAACAAATTATACATATTGTAAAAATTAAAGAATTTTTTGAAATTTTTTCATTAAATTGCTATATATAGTAATAAGATTACCATATTTAGCAATTTTTCAATTTTTATTTAATAATTTAGCTTTTATATTTAATAAAAATATTTTGCTTAATATTTTTTAAAAATCTCTAAAAATTTAGTATTATATGTAATTTGTTATACTGAACAAATTTTACTTAATTATTAAGTTTAATTAACTTAATAAAAAAATTTTTTTATTATATAGTAAATATAATAACTAGTTTTTTAAAAATTACTAATTTCGTTTTTGTATAACATTACAAAATATTAATTAATCTTATCTATTTCAAAAAGTACTACATAGAATTTTTTAATCTTTTTTTTATTTAAAAAATATAGATTTAATAAATTTATAATTTTATTTTTAGCTTCTTAACTTTTTTATTTAGCTTTATACAAATTTTTAAAAAGTGTCCACATTACTATGGTAGGCCACTGTATAATTATACTTTAAATATATATAGAGCACATATAAGTATAATTTGGCAAACATTAGTATATATAGATCTTTTAAATATTAATATCATAACCAGGTTTATACTTAACATTATATTAATAATATATTGTTATTACAAAGATATCCAATTAAATTAACTTATAGTTTGCTAATAGCAAAAATATAGCATTTATAATAATACAAATCTATATTAATCTTATAATCTAGTAATTGGATTTTTATAATTTTAGGCTTTTAGAATCCTTTCATTAAGAGGATCATTTTGTTAGTTAAATATCCAAATTGGTTTAGTAGATTAAAAGTTATTACTATTGTTATTCTATATCTATAAAGATAATAGATAACTAGAGTGGCCTTAGATAGTAAACACTTTGTATAATCTCACTTGTTACTATGATTTATCTAAGTCAGAAGTATGTTTTTCAAAACTTAACAAAGAAGATTTAAGACAATTTGCAATTATGAAAGAGACTACAATTAAAAGTATATGAGAATACTAATAACTGTTTAATTTAGGTTGTAAATAATTGTATTTATTAGTGAACAAGTTGAAGACTCAATGTTGAACTTGGGTCCATATTAGCTACTTTTATCTATTTTGTTTTTTACAAATGTAACAGGCTATATCTATTATATAAGCTAGATACATACAACCAGTATTGTACATTTTGGCTGTCCAAGGCCTTTTTTGGCCTTGTCCACGTCCAAAATGTCCAAATGTCCAAGATTGTCAAAAGCTTATACAGGCTTTAATAATTATTAAATTTGTCTAAAAATATATAATTATATATTTTTTGAGGTGCTGAACACATTCTAGTTAAAATTAAAATAGATTGATTGTCTCAATAAAATTTTAAGTAATTTTACTTTATTTAATTGTCCAAGATTGTCTATAATTGTTCAAACTACTGTCCAAAGCTGTTCTGTGACAACACTGCATACAATTTCTACTAATAAAATATAATATATATCATTAGAGGAATTTTTAGATTCAGATTTGTGCAAATTTCTAAAAATAACAATAAATAAATTTTTTGAAGATCTGTATACTACAACTATACTTAAAGAAATTTTTTTTATAAATTCTGCGAAGATTTTTAAAAATACATAAATTCGTGCAGACCAGAAGTATAATAGCCAAAAGTGAATAAAATAAAATACTATATGCTCGTCTAAATATTAAATACTAGCTAAATTTTCATACATTAAAAGAATATATTTAAATATTTATACTATATTTTAACAATGTAATATATAAATATTTTATTACAAATATACAATATAATAATACCGTATATTCCTGAAAATAAGCTACCTTTTTTGGGCCAAAAATTACACGAAAAATGTGAGTAGCTTATTTTTAGCATATAGACATTTTTGAAAAAATTGAAAAATATACAAATAAAAGGTTGTTCAAATATACCAAATTTTTACTATAGGTGTATTTTGATGCGCTGAACAACTTTACTTAATTGAACTTTTGAAATTTACTTAGTAAAAAAAAGGGTTATATTTAACAACTGCCAATACGTTTTTTTGAGATTTTTGAAAAAATCAGGGGGTAGCTTATTTTCAGAGTAGCTTATATTCAAGAATATACAGTAATATATGTAAAAAAAAAATAACTAAATAATAAAAGAATAAAAATAAATAACTATATACTTGTCTAAATATTAAATACTAGCTAAATTTTTATACACTGAAAAAATATATTATACTAAATCCTATACTAACTATTATACTACATCTATACTAACTATTATGCTACTAACTATGATACCATACTACATCCTATACTAACTATCTTGCTACATTATTCATTCTACTATTGTGCTATGTTTCATAATAACAATTGTACTATGTTCATTCTAAAGAAAAATGAAGCATTAGTACTGTATATATATATATATATAAACTATTGTAAACCAGATACTAACTATCGTGCTCTATCTGTTTTATCAGTGTTTTATCTATTATGCTATGTTCTGTACTAAATTCATTTCATTCTAAAGAAAAAAATGTTAGTAATATAATAAAAAAAAAAGAATACTATCGTATACTAGCCTTATATTCATCCTTTTCAACTCCAATTCCATGACAATAACAATATCCAACATACAACAGTACCTACAAATGATCAAATAGTGATTTACCTATGCAATAACATGGAACTACCCAAACAATGAAACCTATATTTACAAGATAACCTAAATGGCGACAACACCTAAATCAATGAGTTTATACCAAGGCTTCAATAATATAATAACTACGAAATTGGCAACAACAATACAAAACATGACAACAATGATGGCTCCAATGATGCATTCTCAGCATCCAATTTTAGCACTCTAACGAAATACAAGTCTAAAATAAAAGAAAGAAGTAAATAATAATAAATAATTAAATAAACAAATAAAACAGAAACTAAAACTTATCTATAGTACAAGTTCTAGTATTATCAGGCTCCAAAGATATTGAAGACTTTTAAATATGACAAAAAAAATAAAATAAATAAAATAAAAAAATATTTATAAAGTATGATCACCAATCTAAAAAATGATTGGCTGATTATATTAGTCTAATATGTACTACTGTATAAAAAATAAAAATATAATTTTAATAAATAAATAATAAAAAAAGTAAAGAAAATTAAATAAATAAAAATTAATCAAAAAACTAATAAATAAAATTTAATTAAAAAAAATAAAAAAAATATAAAAAAAGGTAAAAAATAAATAAAGAAATAAAAATAAATTATTAAAAAAATGTAAAAAAAAGAAATTATAAATAATTAAGCAATAATCTAAAAAAATAGAAAAATAAAAACAATAATTTTTAAAAAAAACTGATAAAAAATGGGTTTTTCTATATATCTCTGGCCAGATATATATAGCCTATATGTCTCTGGTCTATTGCCCAATCAAAATAAGCAAAAATCACGTGACCCACTTTTCTGAAGCATCAGGTGATCAGAAGAGTTTGTGTAACCCAAAGTCTGACCACACTTTACTAACTTGGGGGTCTTCTAAAGCCAGGTGCGTTCACGTGATAAAAAGCCAATCAAATCGTAAATTTTGATCTTTACGGATCAGCTCAACAAGACAAAAACAAAGAAAAAAAGTGAAAACGTAAAAATACAAAAAACGAGTATCTAAACCTGTCTAGGAGCATTAATAAAAATGTAGGAAAGACAATTTTACTTTTAAGCCAAGCCCTATCTCTAATCTCTAACTAACCCTTATCCTAATTTAATTAAATAATCAAAAATATATATACACACCTTTGGCTTTAGCCACCCCTAACTTGATCATACCAGGTACACGATTTTATATTTATTTTTATATTTATTTTATATTTATTTCATATTTATTTATAATAATTTATAACAAAATAACTTATATAAACTCGCGCTACTATCTAACCTAACACTAAACCCGAATAACTACTATCTCTTACACTAACTCCATGCTACTACTTAATTCTAACCCTAACTCTAATTCTAACCCTAGGCCCATTTTATTTTCCACTAACTCTAACCCTAACTCTAATATGATATAAACGATCTTTAGCAAAATATGGACACAGCACAAATACGGCAATACAGTGATACTGATACATCAATATAGCAATACGAAACAACACCAGCAAAATACAGTATGACACAGCATTGGTACAACACGGCACTAGCGAAATAACATGATATGGCACCGCTGAAATCAACTCGACACGATATATACAATGGCACAGTAACAAAAAAAGCACCAATAAAACTAACGACGAAAGGAGCACTAAAGAACGAACTCACCAACGACGAAAAAGGCCTAAAGAACAACTCACCAAAAATGAAAAGAGCGCCAACAAATGATGCCGCCAGTTATGAAATACCAATAGAAGATATCATCTATGACAAAGGCACTAACAAACGACATTAGCGGCAAAAGAAGGCACCAACAATAACAGCACAAACAACAAATGGTGATGATTCTATATTCCGGCAAATCTAAAAAAAAACCTAAACAGGTTAAAGAAAATAAGAAGAAAAAAAAAAGAAAAAAAAAGAAAAAAACGACCTTTGCGAGAACCATTTCACTGGCCGATTCTACATCCCTAAACAGCCAAAGAAGAGAAGAGAACATAAGACCACCCTCTACAAAAACATTGAAGAAAACGAAAGACAACCCTTTGAGAATATGAAAGTCTACCAATAAACACCTACACAACCACCTGTAAGATGCTTAACCCTGAGGAAATCTAATGACGACACCAACGACGAGACACCAACTGCAACGACAGAAATGGCACGACGAAATATAACAATAAGCTAAATAAAAAAAATTTTGTTAGTAAAGAAAGCGAAGAAAGCAAAGGAAGTGAAGAAAACAAAAGTAAGAAAAAAAACAAAAAAAAAAACAGATCAAAGATGATCTGTACTTATCTATCTGGATCTGGCGATGCGCATCTGATTTTGCATTAGCAATCGGATCAACACATGAACTTTTAATCATGTGATTTTCCCATTTTTTGATTGGTCAAAAAGGCCAGAGACATTTAAGCTATATATATCTGGCCAGAGATATATAGAAAAGCCCATAAAAAATATATAAATAAAAAATTAATTAAAAAATAATAAGAAACAAAAGAATAAAAAAAACAATAAAAAAACATTAAAAAAACATTAAAAAAATAATAAATAAAATTTAAAATGAAAAAAAAACAATATTAAAAAAAATTGAAAAAACAAAGAATAAAAAATAATAAAAATACGTTAAAAAAATAAAATAAAATAAAAATAAAAAAACATTAAAAATAAAAATAAATAAAAATAAATAAAAAAAAGTAAAATAAAACAAAAATGCTAAAATAAAAAAATTAAAAAAATAAAAGGAAAGTGTTATTTTATAGTGACCCATCACCATAGTGACCCTGTAATTATTCAATCAAGATTGATCACATGTATTAATACTTTTTTTATTAAGTTTTTTTTTATTAAGCTTTTTTGTATTAAGTTTTTTTATTTTTTTTTTATTAAGTTTTTTTTTATAAATTAATTTAGTATTCACTAGTGGTGAAATTCACTAGTGATTATCTATCTATATATAATTATATGTAGCAAAACAAATAACAATTAAATCTTTTTAATATTAGAGTTAAGGTAAAAACTAGAATAGAGCAAGGGTATAGTTTATACCAAAATTTTATGGGAAATTTTTTTTTTGTATAAAAAAAAGTAGTTTTCATAGACAAAATTTTTAGTTAGAAGCGATTTTTTAAAAAATTCTTATTTTTGTTATACAAATTGTTTTGCATATTACAAACTGATTCTTAATTCTAATTGGATTGGTAAAATTCACCACTGGTGAGCATTAAACTAGCTATTAAACTTATCCTTTTTTTATTTATTTTTTTTAGTTTTTTAATTATTTTAATAATTTTTTTTTAATCAATAGGACGAAAACGACAAGAAAATAGCGAAAATTGCAAAAAACAACAAGAAAAATGATGAAGAAAATGGGTCAAAATGTCAAAAACAACAAGACAAATGACGAAGAAAATGGATCGAAAACAGCAAAAATGGCAAGAAACAAGACGAAAAAAATGGGCAAAAATGGAACAAAAAGGTGCTGAAAAATGTTGAGGAAGATACCGAAAACAGTAAAAAATTTACTAAACAAATCTGCCACAAATCGGACGAAAAGACAAAGAATTACTAAACAAATCCACTAAAAAACGATGAAGAAGACCCACTGAAAAATAATAAAGACCACCAAAGAACTTACTAGAAAAAATTACTGAAACCAACGAAAAACTATGAAGAACTTACCGGAAGAACCCACTGAAAATTGATGAAGAGATCGAAGTGATCAAAGATACAAAGAACCTACTTGATAAGCTTGCTAAAAAATGACAAAATTACTAAAAAAAACCAACAAAAACACACCAAAGAACTACTAAAAACAACTAAAAGCCACCAAAGAACTTATCGGAAGAACCCACTAAAAATTCAAAGAGACAAAGAACCTTACTGAATGAATCCAGTGAAAAATGACGAAGAAGATTCACTAAAAAATGATGAAGAAGATCTGCCAAAAAATGATGAAAAAGACCCACCAAAAAATGATGAAGAAGACCTACCAAAAAATGAAGGAATCCTACTGAAAAATTACGAAGACCTATCGAAAAACTACAAAGACCTACTGAAAGCCTACAAAAACTTACTGAAAAACTATGAAGACCCACCAAAAAACTACGAAGACCCATTGAAAAGTGACAAAGACCCACTGAAAAACAACGAAGACCCACCAAAAAATGAAAAAACCCCACTAAAAACAACGAAAACCTACCAGAAATGATGAAGAAGACTCACCAAAACATAACGAGACAGCTCTAGCAATGACTCTAGCGATGAGTCTAGCGATAGCTCCAGCAAAGATTCTAAACAATAACTAAAAAAAATTTTCGTATTAAAAAAAATAAAAAAAACCAAAAAAAGATTATCTAAAAAAAAACAAAAAAAATCATCTATATGATCACCAATAGGGTTCCTACAAACCCAGATCAAATCAAACTTTAGGCCAGATTTGGGTTTGATTTAATTTGACATCAAACTCAAACCCAAACTATGATTAAAAAAAATATTTGAGTTTGATTTGAAGCAAACTTTTTAGTTAAATTTGAGTTTGGTTTGAATTTGAGTTTGAAGTTTGCAAACTAGTTTGAGTTTGAATAATATAAATATATTTTATAGTTTAATTGACAATCCGCCTGTAAACTAAAGAGTGCTCCTATAGACAAAATGTGGTATGCTTCTATTTACATTTTTCTTACTAAATTAACGATACATGTCCACTAATTGAAAGTTGTAGAACTTGTCAAAACGCATCTAGCGGTAGTTAGATCATCCAAATTGGCCCAGTGGATGGCAAGATATCATTGAAAAATGATTGGCCGACTATATAAAAATCTGTGACGAAGATTACATATAAAAATCAATATAGGCGAAATGTGGCGTGCTTCCATATAATACTTTTTTTCTTACTAAGTTAACTATATATGTCCGCTAATTAAAGGTTGTAGAGCTCGTCGAGACGCATTTAACGGTGGTTCGATCATCTAAATCGGGCCAGTGTATGGTGAAATATCGGCAAAAAACGATTGGCCGACTTTATAAAATCTCTATGTGAGATTTTATATAGTTGACCAATCGTTTTGCAACGATATCTCGCCATCCACTGGGCTGATTTGGATGTTCTAACCACCATTAGATGCATCTCAATGAGCTCTACAACTTTCAATTGGTGGGCATGTATCGTTAACTTAGTAAAAAAAAAGTTTTAGATGGAAGCATACAACATTTCGCCTATACTATAATGATTTTCATATGTAATCTCTATCACAGATTTTTATATAGTCAGCCAATAGTTTTCAACGATATCTTGCTATCCACTGGACCAATTTGGATGATCTAACCACCATTAGATGCGTCTTGACAAGCTCTACAACTTTCAATTAGTTTACAAGTACCATTAACTTGGTAAGAAAAAAAGTTTTAAATGGAAGCACTCCACATTTCGCCTATGATCACACTTCAGTTGTCAGGTGAATTATTATGTTTAAAATATAAAAATATATTTATGTGATTCAAACTCAAACTAGTTTGCAATCTTCAAATCAAACTCAAATCAAACAAAGTATAATATTTGGGTTTGGTTTGAATTTGATTATTTTTTATTTGAATTTGGGTTTGATCTCAAACTTCATAAAATTTATAGTTTGAGTTTGGTTTGATTGGGGGTTTGATCCAACTCAAATCAAACCCAGATCAAATATCAGAACCTAATCGCCAATCTAAAAAATGATTGGTCGATCATATAAGGGTTGCATAGCGACAGGTCACTGTTTTATTTTTGCCATAAAAAAAAATAAAAATAATAAAAAAAATCAATCTAAATAAAACAAAAAATTAATAATAATAATAATAATAATAAAAACAATAAAAAAAAGTTAAAAATAATTATTAATAAAATTTTTAAAAAAAAACAATAAAAAAAAAGTTGAAAAATTATTAAAAAAAAAATTTAAAAAAGGATAAGTATATATATGAAAATAAAAGTAAATTCCAGTTATTTCTTATTATAGGAATAAATGGAAATTTACTTTTATTTCTACCATTGTTTTTCTATTGTTATTTTAAATTTTAAATAAAAAAATAAAATAAAATAAATAATAATAAAAAAAAGGTGAGTAAAAAAAACATGTTTATTTCTTTATTTATTTATTTTCATTTTGGTTTATTTATTGATTTTTTCATGTTCTTATTAGCAGTTAAGTATTAAAATTATAATTTTGGAAATTATTGCAAATTATAATAGATGGCACCTATTATAATTTACGAAGATTATACTTTTATATATTTGCACAAATTTTTTGCTAAAAATCTGTAAAGAACTACAAAAATCTAAAATTTGAAGATCTTTGCAATTTTTTAAACAAGATTTTGTACTTATTTGATAAATTTGAAGAACACTACAAATTATTAATATTTTTTTTCTCAATGATAATAAAAATAAAATTTTTTTGATTTCAAAGTGCCTGTTTTGGAAAATATGATTTATTTAGTTTACTTATTAGAAATTATACTTGGATAAGAGTTCAACTAGTCATATAGGGTCAAAAGTAGAAACCAAGGAAATTGTTTCTAAGTAAATTTTTTCTAGACTTTAAATTAAAATATCTTAATAACTATTAAACCAAACTTGATAAAAATTTTTTTATTTTAATTTTATATAGTTATAGAATTAAAATAAAAAAAAATTTATTAGATTTGGTTTAATAGTTGTCAAGATATTTTAATTTAAAGTTTTAAAAAAACTTATTAAAAACAATTTCCTTAGTTTCTACTTTTGACCGCCCATATTTACACTTTTGGTATCTAATTTAAATTGTTTACCCTAAGGTTCATACTAGCTGCCATACCTGCAACACAACTACAAGAATTGTCTATTTAAATCACCTATTCTTCCACTCTTGACTAATCTCTACTAATTCACTAAGACATCTATAATATCCTAGAGCTTTTTTCCTATTGCCTCTTAGAACTTATTCAACATATCTAAAGGTACCATCCAGCTTATTTTTAATGGGAAACTTGGTAGAACAGTACTTTTCTATTAGGTATTCCCCTATACTTTAGTAATTTATGCATTTACTAAGACTTATACTTGCAGTCATTCTTAACTGCTACTATTATCTACTTTTGTTCTTGTAAGATTTGCTTTGACCCTAGTATTCACTATCATCTTTCTATTGGTTCTTCTTTAATATATTCAAACTTCCAATCCAGTTAGCTCAGAAGGTTCGATTAACCTAGTATTAGACACTATTATAGTTTTTTTTTATTGGTACCTACTTCTAAAACATAGATTCTTTTTCTCTGGTACAGCTTTAGTAGCCAGGTTGTAGGACCCTCTTTTTTAAAGATCTTAGTTATCTGGTTCTCTAGCTCTAGTTTTTGATACTCTGGTTTTGGTAGCACTATTAAAAATTTTTGCTATCTTCTTATTCAGAATAAATTTGTTTATAAACAAAATACAACTACATCTAAAAGGTTCTATTCAAGATAGTCAACTAATACTACAGGTAATGTACCCAACTAATTAACAAAAAGCAGTTACTAGAACACTAGTCTATTTTTTCAAAGTATTGCTAGTAGGATTTGAACTCTAGACCTGACTACTTGGTGTGACCAGTATTGAAAATTATTGTTCTCAGAGTTCTCATAAGAACACTATTATAAATTTGTGAACAGTATAAATTCTTTACTGTTCACTATTAAAAAATTTTTTGAGAACAGTAAAATAAAAATACTGTTTTCATAAATATATAATAATTAGCTATATAATTTTATATCAACCAAAATTTGATAAAAATCCTTATTTAATTTTTATATTGAAGTTCAATTTGCTATAATAACAACTTTATTTAATACTTTTAATACTATACTTCATATTTGTAATATTCTACTATTTTTTTTTTTAGTGAGTATAAGTGAGAACAATAACAATTGTTTGAAAACACTTGCAGCTATTATACTGTTCTCATGAGAACAGTGTTTGAGTCTAAGATTTCTAACACTGGGTGTGACAACTTATCAACTTCTCTAAGTCACTATATCCCTTTAGGGTAAAGTATACATAGATCAATTTTCATATAATCTTGATAGCAAAAATTTTTTTTTTTAAAATTAAAGAAAATTTTTTTTATTAAAGTACCCATCTTGGGACTTAGGAATTTTATTCAAGATATTAGGGCCGTTGGTATCCTCTAGGGGAGTACCGCATTTGTACATAGATGAGGATACATCTAGCCACACGTACACTTTTGGTGTCTAATTTAAGTGGTCCGCCCAAGGGTTCCACACTAGCTGCTATACCTGCAACCTAACTATAGGAATTGCCTATTTAAACCCTCTGATCCTAGATGAGAATACATCTAGCCACACATACACTTTTGGTGTCTAATTTAAGTGGTCCGCCCAAGGGTTCTACACTAGCTGCCATACTTGCAACCCAACTACGGAAATTGCTTATTTAAACACTCTGATCCATGTTCTGCCTGCCAACCCATCTTGTATCACCAGAACAGGCCTGTTACATAAGTCAGTCAGCAAGTTCCAGATACTTATCCATTGCCTTAGGACCTAGCTGAGTATTTCCAGTCTTGTTATTCTCGACGGGAGACTTGGTAGAGCGGCACCTGTCCCATATCAGGTATTTACTACACTTTGGTACTTATCGCTATGACCGAGGTCAACACTTGCGAGACAGGGTTACCCCTGTCCTTTTACCAATACCTACTTCTGCCCTTGTAAGGTTCACTCAAACCCCGGTACCCACCATTGCTTTCCTACCTATCCACCACCGAATACCCAAACTTCCAATCCAGTTGGCCCGGAAGGGTTGATCTATTCAGCATTAGGTGCTACTATGGTTTTTTTTCCACTGGTATCTAATTCTAGAACATAGGTCCTTTTCCTCCGATATGACTCCAGCAGCCAGGTTGGTGGACCCTCTCCTCCGAAGATTATATCGTCCAGTTCTCCAGCTCCAGTTTCCGGTATTCCGGTTCTGGTAGCACCGTCAAAGATCTTTGCTACCTCCTTACTCGGGTCTTGCAAAATGGGTTTCTGTTTCTCCAGTTCCTTGGATTTGTCTGTATCATGAGCACCTGAAAGCTCCTATTCGAGATGGTAACCAAGGACTACAGGTAATGTACCCAACTGATCGACAGGAAACAGTTACCAGAACACAGGTCTATTTTTTAAAGCGTCATCAGTGGGATTTGAACCCTTGACCTGCCACTTAAGGGTGACAACTTACCAACTTCTCTAAGTTGCTATACCCCTTTAAAGAAAATTTTATTAAATAAGTTATTTTAAAATTTATTATAAAAATTGTAGAGTAGATATTTGTGATTCTAATAGTAGTAAAATCATTAATATTGGTTAGATATTCATTGAGAAGCATGTAGTTAAAGATTGGATATTGTTTTTTTGTTTACAAAAATCATATGATAATCATATAATCTAACCTAACAAAATTAACGATTTTGTGCACTATGGCAAATTTGAGGCCACCGCGGCAAACTTTATAATATATACAAGTATACTTTTTTAAAATAATTTGTTTATTAAAATTTATATCTTTAGAAAGAATATATTTTAATCTACAAAATATAAGATTTTGAAAAAAATTAATTGCGTTCTCAAAAATTTTTATTAGTGGCATGTTTTTATTTTCTATATAAGATCTTGATTTGCTATGCATATTATATGAAAATTGATCTATATATACTCTATCTTTAATAAAAATAAAATATATAATATAAATTATATATATATAATAAATAAATTCTGTAATAAAGTTCTTCAAAAATAACATGTTTTAAAGTAATACATGGGCCCTCAAAAGTAGAAACCAAGAAATTTGACTATTTTTTGAAAATTGACCTGATTAGGTGTAAAATTATAGACCCAATCTTTTTTACTTAATAATGAAAGAGATCACTTAATAAATTTTTGCGATACAACGGTTAAAAGCTTTTGATATTATAATCTAAAAATAGATTTACTGAGATTTACTGATAGTAATATGGAATCTGCAGATTTAATAATCCTGTTTAAACAGGTTTGTTAATTATAAATAATCTAATTTTAGATTGTTTTAATTTTGTGTAACAAAATAGTTTTTGCTGATTTTCTCAAAACCCTGATCGGTCAAATTCCTTGGTTTCTACTTTTGAGGGCCCATATATAAAAACTTTCGGGCATAGATTGTTCAGCCAATCAGATTGCAAATCCTATATTTAATTGTTAATTGGATCTAATTTCATCACCTAGTGATCAGATTTTATAATCTATATCTTATTAGAACTATTTCATTTAAGCTGATTCATATTGTAGTTATTTCATTTAATTCTAATTAGTAAATCAAAAGGTACAATCACTTTTGTATTTTCTATAGGTTAATATTATTATATTTAATATTTAATAGTAAATAACTTTTGATTTATTAAAGCAATTTAAATAATTTAGCTACTAAAATAATTCTTTTAATAAGATTATAATAAGCTCAAATTATAAAAATCTAATTACTAAATTATAAAAATCAATATTGATTTGTATACCATTATATGGTATTTATCTAATCAATTATAAATATTATTCTTTATACTTTATTTATATAATATTTTCTTTAAATATATTTTATAAATTAAATTATAAAAATTTTTTAAAATTTATTAATAAACTTTAAGGGTTTTAAAATTTAGTGCACCTGTACTGCGGTGCACCCCTTTGATGTATCTCAAAATTTTACTAGGGTAACCCCTGTTGCATTACTAACAAAAAATGCTCCTCTCGTGATTTTACTAATATTTTAAACTTTGATTTTAACCCTAATTCTAATCCTAACCCAACACTAATCATTGTTGGTATTTGTTACTATAAAGTGCACTACAGTGCAGGGTGCACTAAATTATAAAACCCAAACTTTAAAGCAATTAAAGTTTAAAGTTTTATATTAAAATTTTTACTATAAAATTTTAATTAGGTTTTATTAAATTTTATTGTTTCTGTTTATATAAAATTTTTACTTTTAATACAAGTCTTAATTTTACAAGTAAATTACAAATGTTGCAATAATAAAAGTCATAATCCTTTTTATAAACTACAATATTGTATTAAATTAAATAGCAAGAGCTAATATTTATAGAGTTTACCAAAAATTAGTAAATAATTTTTTATAAATTGCTTATTTTAGCTTATCCCTTAGATTGTAGTAGAACACAGGCAAATTTGCCTGCGTTTTTGCACTTTTTTAGCTCTGGTTTACTTTTTTAAAATACTAAAATAATTAAATAAAACTTTGTACAATTATATTTGAAAATAAGGATTACTTTTTTGCAAAATTAGTTTTTATATTATAAGAAAATAAATTATAGTTACATATAAGCTGAAAATAGATAATTTTAAGAAAAAATTTTTTTAAAAAATTTTATTACAATTTTTCTGCGATATTATTTAGTTTTAGTTTTAGAACTATAGTTCTTAAGACAATAATGTAGTTTATATAAAGGATGACAACTTTCATTATTGCAACTTTAATGATTTACTTGTAAAAATTAAGACTTGTATTAGAAGTAAAGATTTTTTTATAGACGGGAACATATAAAATTTGAAAAAATCTAAAGAAAAATTTTAATAGTAAAAATGCCAATACAAGAACTTTAAACATTTATTATATTAAAGTTTTCTAATGATTTTAAAAAAAATTTATAACAAAGTTACTAAAACAAAACTTAAAGAATATTTTTTACTTTGAAAAGATATGGCTAAAATCAATATTTAAAATTTTATTAAAAATTTTAAAATACGCAGGCAAATTTGCCTGTGTTACAATCTAAGGGATAAGCAACTTAAAACTTTTTTTTTATAATATAAAATTAAATACTACTATAATATAATCCTTATTTTCAAATATTATTAAAAAAAATTTAATTAAATATTTTATTTTAAAAAAGATGTTTGCTAATTATCACCACTGGTAATCACCATTAGTGTATATTTGTATCTTTAAACTTTGTCTATGAAATCACCTTTGAGACTCTAACAAAAAAAATTTTTAGTAAAATTTTGGTATAAACTATACTCTTGCTCCATCTCAGTTCTTAATCCTAATCCTAATATTATCAAAATTAATTTTTATTCTGGCAAAAAATTTTATAATTTACATGTTACACTTTATTATTAATTACTAGCAATGATTACCAGTAGAAGTATTTAGTAATTTTGTTTAAAAAAAGTAGAATATAAGTATATTTATAGCAATTTTTCAAACAAATTTGCCTGGATTTATTAATAAAATTTTATTTTATTTAAAAAATTGTAAATATTTCTAAAAAATCCAGGCAAATTTACAGTTTAAAGAATAGTATGTTAGTAATACAAATCTATATTGTTCTTATGATCTAATAATTTTGTTTTTTTTTAATTTTAGAATTCTTTTTTTGAGAATTATTTTGGTAGTTAAATTATCCAAATTGGTCAAGTAAATCAAAAGTAATTCATTATTAAACTTTATTAATAGAGCTAAAAAATTTTCTTAATCTGGCCAAGTTTAATAATTCTGGCCAGAATTATCTAATACTCTAGCTAATCTATCCACTACCTTGCTATATTAGCAATTTTTAAAACCTTCTTATGTACCAAATAAAGAATATAATATATAAAATGTATAGTATTTATTAATAAAACCAGAACCCTGAATAATCTATATAATGTTATCCTATATCCATTTCTTTAAAGATTATAGATAACTAAAGCGATATTAGACAGTGAAAACTTTGTATAACTTTACTTTGTTACTACAGTATATTTAAATCAATATGGCATTTTTAATAAAGAAGATTTAAGACAATTTGAAATTATAAAAGAGACTACAATTAAAAGTATATGAGGATACTAAAAATTGTTTAATTTGTGTAGTAAATAGTTGTATTTATTTATTAAAAAAGTATGAAGACTCGATGTTGAACTTGGGGTCCACATTAGCTGCTTTTATAGTTTTTAAATTTTTACAAATGTAATGGTCAATATCTAATACATGTGCAATATATGCTACAACTACTATTAATAAAATATACTGTATAATATAAATATAATAAGGGAACCACTATTTACACCATGGTTTTTGCTATTTGCACCATGGATTTCATGTAACAGTAGATTATCAATCACCTTTTCTATTTGCACCATGGTAATATATGTTGCACTAATAAAAACTTGCCTTTTTTTGTAGATTAATAGTTATTTCGCAATGTTAATGTTGTGTAATATTACACAAATCTTGTTTTGGTAATCTAGTAGGCCTGCTAACCTAATTTTATAATGCGGGCCAACCCTAACCTTAATTTTATAATGCGGGACAACCCTTAACCTAATTTTTTAAGGCCTTAAAAAATTAGGGTAAGGGTTGGCCCGCATTATGTTAAAGCCTTAAAAAATTAGAGTAAGAGTTTGCCCGCATTATAAATTTAGGGTTAGGGTTGGCCCGCATTAAATTAGGCTACCAAAAGAAGATTTGTATAATGTTACACGACATTAACGGCGCCAATAACTGTTAATCTACAAAAAAAGGTGAGTTTTTATTGGTTCAACATATATTACCATGGTGCAAATAGAAAAGGTTGATTGATAATCTACTGTTACACAAAATCCATAGTGCAAATAGCAAAAACCATGGTGTAAATAGTGGTTCCCTATAATAAATGTAATATATGTAATAATTGATATATATATGATAAATGAGATATCTAGAATATAAGAGAGCATCCATAAATAACGTTATGTACCCCTCATAGTAGCGCTTGACCCCCTAATATAAAAAAATTTTCAAAATCCGTATGTTTATATATAAAATTTTACAAAAACATGACTATATTGTGACACAGTGATCTGATTTGGATGGTTTAGGTACCATTCAATTTGTCTTAGTGAGACGAGTCCAATTATAGCAATTCATTTTATTTGGATTACTGGATCATTAGTTATTTACAAAAAACTATTGATTTTATAGTCATTTTATAAGAAAACATAATATCCAGTAGTATTTGGCCAATAACCTTTGATCCAGTGATCCAAATAAAATAAAATTGGTACCATTCGGCTCCTCTCACCGTGACGAATCGAATGGTATCAAATTCATTAAATTTGGACCACTGGATCAGTTTTTAGACGATTTTTTCTAAAAAAATTGCGTTATATTTTTTTGACCCCCTACTTAAGAGGAAAATCGTTATATTTTGTCTGACCCCTCCCCTCTTTTGTATAACGTTATTTCTGAATGCTCTAAACTATAAAAATTACATCTTTTAGATCTGTTTGATCTAACATTTTTGCCTACAGCAATCGCCTAGCCAATCATATTGCTGATCAGAAAATAAATCTTTGATAATTCCTATTTTGTTAACTAGAGGTTATACAGAGATGTACTAGGATCCCGAAATATATATAGATAGGTCAGGTATGAGTTTGCTTATTTTGAAGTTGTTTATGCAGATCTTTTCTATTTATAGGAATTTTTTTGCTTATTTTTAAAGTTTTCCACAGATCATTCCTTTTTTAGTAACCCTATAATTAACCTGACCTATCTATGTATATTTTGGGGTCCTGATGTACTATTGCTTATTCGAACGTTTCATCAAACTGAGTCAAATGCTAGTAGGTTCATTGAATTCTGATTACTGGTTCAAGAGTTATATTTGTTTTGTAATTTTTTATAGGTCAACAATGAGGTTTATTTGAAAATTGCCTTTTTTTTAAAAAAGGTTATATTTGAAAAGTAGGTATTAGATGAAAAGATTATATTTGAAAACAGCTAATAGGCAAAAAAGGTATATTTAAATGAATACTAATAGGAGTAATTTTTATTAATCTTTTATTTGAAATATGCTAATAAAAAATCTGGATATATAGTAACCTGGTAGGTAATAAATACAAAAATTAAAAAATACAAAAATTGAAAAATGCAAAAATTGAAAAAAATAGTATAAAATAAGGGTTGTTTTAAGTTTTTTTATATTTTGTACTAAATATATTTATAATTTATAGCAAGAAATTTTTTATAAATTTTTTTTATAATTTTTTTTAAAAAAGTTATTCTGGTTTTGTTTTTTTTTTAGAAAATGTTATTTTGGGGGTTTTTTTTTTTAGAGAATATAAATTTAGGTTTTTTTTAAGAAGATAATTTTGATTTTTTTTGTTTTTTTTTTAGAGAATGTAATTCTAGTTTTTTTTTTTTTAAAAAAAATATAATTCAGAGTTTTTTTTGTTAGTAAACATAATTTCAGTATTTTTTTTAAGAGAATGTTATATTTCAAAAAAAGTTAAACTTGGATAAAAGTGTTATATAATGTTTAAAATATAGCTTATATAAAAGTGCTAACCAAAAAATATTTACTATATTGCTCAAATATAACCTTATATAGATTATTTGGGGTCCTATACAACCCAATTGTTATAAAACAATTTGTCTCTTTAATATTTACTACTATAATTGCTAACTACAAGGTGCTATATAAATCTAAATTTAAATATAAAATACAAAATTTTATTTAAGTTTAAAACACTAAATTTTATTTTAAAGAGGTTGTTAAATATCGCAGGTTGTTATATTACAGATTAATATAATTGGGCAATTAGATCACAGGATTTTGTATAACAAAACAAATAAAAATTAGGAAAAAAATTAAAAGTTTTTTTAAATAGCTTGAAATTTAATTATGTAAACTAGTCTTGGGCTTCTAATTAAAAGTTTTTAGCACTTAAATTGCATATATAGGGTGTCCCCAATTAAAACAGCCCATATTTACATATATTTTATTTTGAGATAATTGAATTTAATCACTTGTTTTGAATTTTCGGACTGATCCGGGATTAATCAAATTTCACGATATTGATTGGTTAAAGATGGCAGGTGACTATCGGATAATCTCGTGACGTATTGGCTCTACGCAGCCTCATGTAATTTTTCTTTTTACATTATCTTGATTTTTTATTATGCCAATCGACTTTCATTTATAATTAAAAAAAGTCAATCATGTCAAAATTTATATGAATCTAACGAAAACTCATTTTTCAAAAAAATGTAATTATGGGCTGTTTTAATTGGGAACACCCCATATATATGTACCCTCTAATCTAATATTAATACTAGTTTAGACCCTAACCCTAACTAATAATTATTTTAATTTTTTTAAAGATTAACTATGATATTGCAATCTGCTAAATTTATTAAAATTCTATATTAAATATGAAACAATAAAATATTAAATATAGTGACTTAAAAAAGTTAGTAAGTTGTTATTTTCTAAGCAGCAGATTTAGAATTCAAATTCTACTTACAATACTTGAAAAAATAAATTTATGTTCTAGTACTACTTCTATTAATCAGTTGGTATATTACTTGTAGTCTTTGTTCTACTATCTAAAATCATTGTTGCTTGATTTTCCAAAAGTTAGTTTCCTGCTAGCAGGACCTCAGACATCTCTTATATAAAAAAAAATTATAACTGAATTTTGGCCAATTTTGACTTAATTTGCTAAAAATAACAAACCAATATTTACTTAAACAACTTCTGATCAAGTAATTAGAATTGAATAACTTTTTTTTGTTAGATATGCCTTACTAAGGGCTTTATTTTAAAAAATTTTATTCAAATTGAACTACTAGATGCCAAGATAATTGTCAAAAACTTTTTTTACTTCTCAAATTTTGGGGTTTTTTGCTAAAACATATAATATATGACCTTTGTACTAGATGTCCAGAGTCCTCTGCCAGCTAATTTTTCTAATACTATATTTCTGATATAATGCTTCTTCTATAGTATACTTCTTGACAAGATATATCTCTAATATGAAATGTTTTTTGATATTCACTTTCCTTGACAAGACATATTTTTGAAAAAATATTTTACTAATATGATATATTTCAGAAAGAATATTTTTCTAATCAATCAATCAAAACATTATAAAATTACCAGCTGTCACGAGTGTGTCTGTTCTTTATTATCTGATTGGATAAAAAAAGTGTCTTGACTAATAATAGAAAACACTGTCGCACATTGCAGGCATAATGACATAATCATTTCTCACGATGATCGTATCCTTGTGATATCTACGAAAAATTTATATGTTATCTGGTTAGCGATCATGTTTATGCATGATCAACAATCTATTGAAGCTATATTAGTATAATTTTAAAGCCCACGGTATGAAAACTATACCGGCAAAAATTAGGCTGGGATGATCAAAGTTAG
Organism: Gigaspora rosea; assembly: GCA_003550325.1. Taxonomy (NCBI): domain Eukaryota; kingdom Fungi; phylum Glomeromycota; class Glomeromycetes; order Diversisporales; family Gigasporaceae; genus Gigaspora; species Gigaspora rosea. The sequence goes on from QKWP01001500.1 coordinate 63,897, forward strand.
ATTAATCCGAACTGATATGCCGGAGTTGAATTTTATTTAATGAATGCATTTTTACTTTAACTGTAGTTTGTCGTTATGCATAATTAAACTGATACGGGATAAGCTCCCGGAAATAGCAATTAACATTGGACGGGGACTTACTATAAGCAGTTGAGCTTGTGTGGTATAGCGCTGGCTGGTGGTTTCCTTCCCACAAAATGCAGGTCTTGATATTCTACGGTTATAGCCATGAAGATATAAATATGAAAATAGCAGGTTCATCAGTTGTGATTTATGTATGTTATAGCCGAAATGGGATGGAAATAGCAGATATTGCATGATGTAAGCAGTTGTTTGTGCAGCTAAGCACTAGCTGGTGGTTTCCCGCCTGCACAGTGCAGGTTGGCCATTAGTATGAGTAGTGATGTGCCATTTATATGATACCTGAAAAATTTTAGCGTACAGTACATACAGTACATACTGTACGTATAGTTAGAACAAGTGATCAGCAAAAATTTTAGCGTACAGTACGTACAGTATATAGGATAACTTTCTTCTGATTGGTCAATTTTATTCAATTGAATTTATACAGTTTAAAGTACTTTTTAAGAATGTAACATTTCACAAGTAAAAATTAAAAATTAAACTTATCGCTATCTTCGAAGAAGTGCCAACAGTCACTATGCAAAATAATCCCAAATAATCCCGTACCTAGAGGCACCTTACTTAGAAGGTGAAATTTCTACGTATATTGTAACTATAGAACTATATGTAATTACTAAATCGTTAAATACAGTTGGGTTATTTAAAGAAAACTAACAGTACAAACGTTTTTTTTTAACAATAGATTAACGATTTCTAAGCTATATTAAAGAGGTTTTAAAGCATAATGAATGTTAATGCATAAGAATAGAGTTAGTAATAAGAGTGTTTAAAACTTTATATACGTGTATATATATAGAGATTACTATATGGCTCTAATGAGTCTTATCATAACGAGCTTTGGGTATAATAAACGATAGATCCTCAAATACTATGTTAGCTCAGCATAAAAGGTGTGATAGGCATTTAAAAAATACACATAGGCCTATTTTTTTTTATTCTTTTGTTAAAGTAAGAAGCGATAAAGTATAATCAAGTTTACGAATATGATGTAGTTTGATTGGTTGATAATCACATGTTTCACAATTAGCCAATAATAACGTGCTATTCAATTTCATGTGACGACCAATCACAAAAAAGTTATCCTATAGACGTACAGTACGTATAGTACTGTACGTGGCACATCACTAAGTATAAGACTGTGATCTCAGTAATCACAGTTATATTTACGAAGATGACTAGTTCCCTTGGGTGGGAGGGCTTGGGTTGCAAAATTGTGGTCTGCTACAACTGAATTTGCGTGGGACCATTTGCTCTTCTCACAATATTGCCTTTATTCTTACAGCAATCCTTATCGAGTTAGTAGTTACCGTTTATGGCAAGACAATACTCACTTAAAGTCAGTTGCATTAATTTAGCTTTGAACTTGATTGTACAAGTTTGACCTGGTTTCCACTATTGGTTCAGGGGCACATTTCTCTGCTTGGCATCTGTTCGATCTGTCGACCTTACGTTAATGCATGAATAACAAATGAGTAATTGGCTGAGTTGGCAATGACCATCCACAAAAGTAGCACTGGGCACCGTGAGAGCAGCCAGTTGTTTCTCGCTTGCTGCAGCGAGCCGGCTGTGCGAAGAAATAATAGAATCACGTGTTACTTATCTTAAGTGGGTTGGGTGGTTGTGAAATTTATTTTCCACCATCTTCGGTTCTTACACCTACCCTTTTTTTATTTCAGCGCCTGTTACTGTTATTACTTGCTTTACGCCAACTTATATAGCATGGTTTGAATTTTCTATGCCGTTTGCCCCTTTACACATGCTAGCGTTCTGAGGCTGGGCTGAAAACATGCAGCTGTTTCTCTTTTTGATCACGCGATCTACTATCACTTCGCATTAGCATGCTAGCATGATGCAATATAGTAGGTTCAGAAAATGTTTACTTTTCCTATCCTAATATTGATCATGTTAAATCAGCTTTAAGAATTATGTTCATCAGATGATTAATGTTATACTGGATCGTCATAATTCAGTAATTAATAATCAATATGCAAATTAACAATCCATGCATAAAAATAGAAATATGAATACTACTAGTATTCACATCCTCAGTTGTTATCTATATTTTTTAAACTAACTTTCATTCATTATATGCACTTTGTAGATATTAAATGAGATATAAATAATGTTAATAACATGTGTTAGTGAGTCATGAAATATGTATCACCAGAATATTAAGGTTTGCTACAGAATTTTTTACAATAACTCATGACATAAACCATAATAATTCCAACGCAAACTAATTCAACCACATATTGTGATTATTATAATAGCGAGCAAAATAGTGATTTCAATGCAAACTCAACCTTAACTGTGTATTATGTGTTGAATAGGTTCGTAACTGTATTTTTTATAGTAATTCATGAAAGAAATTACAATCATTCCAATACAAGCTAACTTCTTTTTTATCATAATCAGAATAGTAAATTCTATAACAACAAGATAATTCTAATGCAAGCCAACTCAACCAAATAGAAAATACAAAACAGTTCAATGCAGTCTACCTTAATTTTAAATAATACTGTGATCACCAAATAGTGAGTTTTTATAACAGGATGTTTTATAGTAACTCATGGTAGATATTACAATAATTCTAATATGATAATTATACAAACTAACTTGACCTTAATCGTATATTGTAGTTACCAAAATTGTGAGGATTGGTATACAAAAAAATAATAACTACAATCCAAACTAAAGTTTAACTACATAATTTAGCAGGGCACCGGTGGTGCCCATTATACTCTTGTATAATATATTTTTGATATCTTTTTTCTGACAAAATTTCTCTAATTAGAAATTTGTTTAAAAATAATTATTATATTATGTTAGGGTGTCCATGTACTGAATTCTATAAAACCTACTTTGATTATAGGACTTGGGTGAAATTTGCATTTGTATATGTATTTTATATATTAGTACAGATTTCACTCTTATGTGATCAGCATAGTGACTTTAACAAAAATTTAGCATGGGTTTCACCCTGTTATATTATATTCAATACAAAAAAATTAAATGAGTAAGTTAGTACTTATTATTATACTATAAACTATAATGCAAATAAAAAATTAAATAAAACTCATCTTATTATATTGAATTTATATAAATAAGAAATTAAATAAAATGTGAACAAAAAACTGTCATTAAAATAGGTTGTTGAAAAAAATGCATTTAATAAAACTTAGTATTAGTAAAAAGTCAAATTAGAAATATGTTGTATTTGAGAAATATCTTGTCGAAAATATAAGATGTTAGTAAAAGAAGTTGTAAAAAGTATAGCATGTTAAGAACATATTCTGTCAAAAAAAGTGCTATAGATGAAACATTCTGTTAGTAATATATAGTAGTATTAGAAAAATTAGCTAGCAGAGAACTAAAGAGAACTAACTTTTAGAGAATTATACCATAATCTCTAGAATAGAAGCTTTTGGGCATAATTGAGTACCTGTTATACAAACAAATCCAAGGAACTAAAACCTGTTTGGCAAGTTCTAAGTAAGAATGTAGCAAAGATCTTTGATAGTGATACCAAAATCAGAATATCAGAAATTGAAGCTAGAGAACTAGATAACAAAATTTTCAAAGAAGAGGGTTTGCCAACCTGACTACTGGAGTCACACTGAAAGAAAAGAATCTATGTTTTAGAAGTAGTTACAAGAGACAAAAACCATAATTGTATCTAATGCCAAGTAGGTCAACCTATCTAGGCCAACTTTTATTTGAAAGTTTGGAGATACTGAAAAAAACTAAAAAGAAAATAGAGGTGGGTGCTAGGCCAGAGCCAATCTTACAAGGGCAAAAATAGGTAGTAATAAGAGAACAAGAGTAACCTTGTCTTGTAAGTGTTGGCCTTAGCTATAGCAATTGCTAAAGTATAAGTGTTTGTTATTTAGAAGAACAGGTACTACTTTACCAAGTTTTTTACACAGATAAATTAGTCTGAAGTGCTATAAAAAAGAATCTAGAGGTCTAAAATAACTGCATATGTACTGCAAAAACATGGTAAAGTAGTTGAGATCAGCCAAAGAGCAGGAGATCAGAGGGTTTAAATAGGCAATTCCTATAGTTTTGTTGCAGATATAGTAACTAGTTTGAAACTTTAGGGCAGACCACTTAAATAAGATACAAAAAGTGTATATGTGGCTAGTTGTATTCTTATCCAAATATAATTTCTGATGAGTAAACTGGATAAATCCTATGCCTAATGTTAGGTACTTTTAAACCAAAAAACTTTTAATACCATATTTTCTCCAAAATAAGCTACAATTTTTTGGGCAAAAGTTATATACAAAAAAATGTAAAATAACTTATTTTTGAATTGTTCTAATAAAAAGTTGTCTAAATGATATAAATTTTTACTATAAATGTATTTCAATTTCATGAACAACTTTACTTAGAGGTTTACTTATTAATAAAATTTAGACTTTATATATAGCAACTGCTAATAATTTTTTTATGAAATTTAAAAAAATGAGAGGGTAGCTTATTTTCAAAGTTAGTTATTTTGGGAAAATATAGTAACTAATAAATTTAACCAAATCTAATTCAAAATTCTAATTTTTTTATTCTTCTACACAGTATAGCAGCAAGTGTATATTTATTTAAATATGTATAAATAATACCAATATTTTTATTCTGTTAATTATTTAAGCAATTGATTTACAATAATGTTTTTTTTGTGATTGACCAATCAAACAACAGTATCACAAAATTTATTTAGGGTATGCTAAATTTAGTAATCTAAATATGGTAACTTTAAAAAGACCCAATTTTACAAATTAGTGCATATTTTTAATAATCTAAGCACTATTTTAGTAAATATTACTTAATTATAAATTCAATATAATACTTGCATAATGAAGTTCAATGGATTCAAAAGGTCTGCTTACTAAACATATAATTTAAAATTAATTTAAGCAAAACATATATAGAATTTTTTTAAAATAGATACCTTTAATTATATTCAATATTTTTTGTGTGCTAATCATTTTACTAGTGTACATAAAATCTGGATGCTTTGGTAAATTAATAGGTAATTTTTCAGCTATTTTATCGGCATCTAAGAATTGCTTTTGAATTTCCCTAAATATTGCGATCTTTTCATTGTCTCCTTCATCTAAACTCTCCATGCTTTCAATCCATTCTGCAAGTTCATCACAAACTCGCCAAGCATATGGTCGTTTTTCTGGATCAGAATCCATACATTGCTTAGCTAATTTAATATAGCGTTCTGGAGTTCCTGTTGCGATCTCTGGTCGTGATCCAATGCAAATTTTTACAGCAAGTTCTTCATTAAATTGATGACCATCAAAGGGTCTTTGACCAGTCGACATCTCTGACATGATGACTCCTAAGCCATAAATATCGGCTTTTTCTGTTAGCTTCTGACCTGATAAAACCTCTGGAGCGACATAAGGCATGACGCCATAAATACAACGCTCTGAATCATTTTCATTATCATTAGATTTTTTAGATAATCCCATGTCCGAGATGTAGGAATTCATATATTCATTAATTCCTTTACGTTGCAAAATATTACCACTGTGAAAATCTCCATGAATATAGCCTGTACTATGAATTAGACGTAAATCCTCTGAAACATCCAGTAATAGTTTTAATTTGGTTTCCCAGTTAAGGTCACGAAAATTTGTTCTTAAAAATTTATAAAGATTTCCACTATTAGCATATTGAAATACCATCATATATTTATTCGTTTCTGTATTTTGAGTTAACACATATATTTTGAGCTTACTACCAGTTAATGTACAGTTCATATGATCTTTAAACTTAACGAATTTATAAAAATGAATTAATAAAACTATATGTTTAATAACAGTAACAAATTTAACTTACTTCTTTCAAAGAAGAATCTGATAGGGTCTTGAGTGCAACGGCGCTAGATGGTTCACGAGATCTTACATAGTAATAGTTGTCTGTTTTCTCAATTTTTCGTATACCATCTGACCAAGTTGCAGAGTAAACACAGCCAAATCCACCTTCACCAATTTTATCAGTGATAATTTATCAAATGGAATCCATTCAATAGCATTCTCATATCTAGTAGTTCTAAGTTGAAACTCTTTTATACAATAGTCAACATCTTTATTTCCGCATGTCCACTTTCGAATCATTATTTCAGGATCACACGCACTGCACCAAGATTTGTGCGTATTATATTTATTACAATGATTACATTTTCCATATTTGGAATCCCTTTTTTGTTATATAATACTATATCATTTATTTGCGTATTTAGATAATTTTTAATTTCAATACAAATAATTTCACACCTACCGGCTAATTAGTTATTATTTAACAAATTACCAATTAAATTAATTAAATTAGATCAAATCAAATATATGTATTTTTATACTCACCTAAATTAATGCGAATAAAAAAAAATTATATAGTAAATAAACAAGAACTTGAATAGTTATTTTAATTACTTAGTTTAATAGGGGTTTCATAATTAATCCGATTTCAGACAAATAAGTGACACATTTAATTCAAAATATGTGATACATAAATACTATTTTTTTTAACGTATAGACCTATTTACATAATCGTTTATGCAACAAAAAAAAACCAACTTTATTAACGGACCTTTTAACTCCCACTTATTCTCAAAATATATTAATCATGAAACCCTTATTAATACATAAATGATCTTTATACTCACAAACTAAATTAATGCAAAAAAAAAAAAAGTAAATAAACACAAACTTGAATAATTTATTTTAATTATTCAATTTAATACGTAAATGATCTTTATGCTCACTTTCTAAATTAACGCGAATAAAAAGAAATTAAATAGTAAAAAAACATGAACCTGAATAGCTTATTTTAATTACTTAGTTTAATACGCAAATATACTCACAAACTAAATTAATGTGAATAAAAGAAATTAAATAGTAAATAAACAGGACTTGAATAGCTCAATTTAATTACTTAGTTTAATACGTAAATAATTAACTTTATACTTACAAACTAAATTAATGCGAATAAAAAGAATTAAATAGTAAATAAACATGAACATGAATAGATTGTTTTAATTATTTAGTTTAATAGTAAATTATCTTTACACTCACTTTCTAAATGAATGAATAAAAAAGAAATTAAATAATAAATAAAAATTAACTTGAATAGCTTATTTTTAATTACTTAGTTCAATACGTAAATAATCTTTATACTCACTTTCTAAATTAATGTGAATAAAAAGAAACTAAATAGTAAATAAACATGAACTTGAATAGCTTATTTTAATTACTTGGTTTAATACGTAAATGTTCTTTATACTCACGCACTAAATTAATGCCAATAAAAAGAAATTAAATTGTAAATATACATGAACTTGAATAGCTTATTTTAATCATTTAGTTTAATACGTAAATGATCTTTATACTCACGCACTAAATTAATGCGAATAAAAAGAAATTAGATAGTAAATAAACATGAACTTGAATAATTACTTAGTTTAATACGTAAATGATCTTTATACTCACTTTCTAAATTAATGCGAATAAAAAGAAATTAAATAGTAAATCAACATGAACTTGAATAGCTTATTTTAATTACTTAGTTTAATACACAAATGATATTTATACTCACTTTCTAAATTAATGCGAATAAAAAGAAATTAGATAGGAAATAAACATGAACTTGAATAGCTTATTTTAATTAATTAGTTTAATATGTAAATGATCTTCATACTCACTCACTGAGTGTTAAAAGAAAATAAATAGTAAATAAACATGAACTTGAATAGCTTATTTCAATTACTTAGTTTAATACGTAAATGATCTTTATTCTTACTGCCTAAATTAGTGCAAATAAAAATAAATTAAATAATAAATAAACATGAACTTGAATAGCTTATGTAATTACTTAGTTTAATACATAAATGATAACTCACAAACTAAATTAATGTGAATAAAGAGAAATTAAATAGTAAATAAACATGAACATGACTTATTTTAATTATTAGTTTAATGCGTAGATGATCTTTATACTCACGCACTAATTAATTCGAATAAAAAGAAATTAAATAGCAAATAAACATGGACTTGAATAACTTGTTTTAATTACTTAGTTAAATACGTAAATAATCTTTATGCTCACTTTCTAAATTAATGCGAATAAACGAAATTTAATAATGAATTTGAATAGCTTATTTTAATTACTTAGTTCAATACGTAAATGATCTTTATACTCACAAGCTAAATTAATGCGAATAAAATGAAAGTAAATAATAAACAAACATGAACTTGAATTGCTATTTTAATTATTTAGTTTAAAAGTAATCTTTATACTCACGCACTAAATTAATGCGGATAAAAAGAAATTAAATAGTAAATAAGCATGAATTTGAATAGCTTATTTTAATTACTTAGTCTAATAAGGGTAATGATCTATATACTCACAGACTAAATTGATGAATGAAAAGAAATTAAATAGTAAATAAACGTAAACTTGAATAGCTTATTTTAATTACTTAGTTTAATACGTAAATGATCTTTATACTCACTTTCTAAATCAATGCGAATAAAAGAAATTAAATAATAAAATTAACATGAACATGAATAGCTTATTTTAATTACTTAGTATAATACGTAAATGATCTTATACTCACCGTCTAAATTAACGTGAATAAAAAGAAATTAAAAGTAAATAAACATGGACTCGAATAACTTATTTTAATTACTTAGTTTAATATGTAAATGATCTTTATACTCACTCACTAAATTAATGCGAATAAGAAATTAAATAGTAATAAACATGAACTTGAATAGCTTATTTTAATTACAGAGTCTAATATGTAAATGATCTTTATACTCACTCCCTAAATTAATGCGAATAATAAATTAAATAGCAAATAAACATAAACTTCAATAGTTTATTGTAATTACTTAGTTTAATACGTAAATAATTGTTATACTCACGCACTAAATTGATGCGAATAAAAGAAATTAAATATAAATAAACATGTACATGAATAGCTAATTTTAATAATTAGATTAATACGTAAATAGTCTTTATACTCACGCACTAAATTAATGTGAATAAAAAGAAATTAAATAGTAAATAAACATGAAATTGAATAGCTTTATTTTAATTACTTAGTTTAATATGTTCTTTACTCACTTTCTAAATTAATGCGAATAAAAAAAATAAAATAGTAAATAAACAAGAACTTGAATAGCTTATTTTAATTACTTAGTCTAATAACTGTTTAATATCCTTATACTGGTACTCACTACTTAAATTAATGCGAATAAAAAGAAATTAAATACAGTACGGGACAGTAAAAGACATCCAATCTATACATATAAACTCCAATTTTTGGTGTTCATATAATCAATTCTGATTGGCTAATTTTTGTGTATTGATTTTGATTGGTTAAAAATATATATGTTTCATTTTTTTATAGAAAATTACTACAAATCACCACTGGTGATCATCACCGGTGATCTACAATGCATAAAACAAAATAAACAAACCAAACTAAATAAAAATTAAATCTCTTTAATATTAGGGTAAGGGTGAGAACTGGGATGGGGCAGGGGTATAGTTTATACCAGAAGCAATTTTAGGAATTTTTTAAAAATTTTTTGTTTTTGTTACACAAAAATTGATCTACATGTTACACCTGATCCTGAATTTTAATTGGTAAATTGAACTCCGGTGGTGATAAATAGCAAACTTCTTTTTTATATTAAGCATCAATTTTTTGAACTCTATAAACTTTAACTATTTATAAATTTTCATAACAAATAATAAAAAAAATCCCTGACTGGAATATAGTTTAGCTAAAAACCTATCATTTTGTCAGGGATTTTTCAGTTATACCATTTTGATGTTTTTATGGATGTATTTTACTACTCGGTACTGTAGTAAATGAACATGAACTTGAAAAGATTATTTTAATTACTTAGTTTAATATGTAAATAATCTTTATACTCACTCCCTTAATAAATGCGAATAAAAAGAAATTAGCATGAACTGAACAGCTTATTTCAATTACTTGGTTTAATACGTAAATTATCTTTATACTCACTTTCTAAATTAATGCGAATAAAAAGAAATTTAATAGTAAATAAACATGAACTTGAATAGCTTATTTTAATTGCTTTCTTTAATACGTAAATGACCTTTATACTTACATCCTAAATTAATGCGAATAAAAAAAATTAAATAGTAAAACATGAACTTGAATAACTTACTTTAATTACTACGTAAATGATCTTTATACTCACTTTCTAAATTAATGAGAATAGAAAGAAATTTATAGTAAATAACATGAGCTTGAAATAGATTATTTAATTACTTAGTTTAATACGTAAAGTTCTTTATACTCACTGCCTAAATTAATAAGAATAAAAAGAAATTAAATAGTAAATAAGCATGAATTTGGATAGCTTATTATAATTACTTGGTTTAATACGTAAATGATATTTATACTCACCCACTAAATTAATGCGAATAAAAAGAAATTAAATAGTAAATAAACATGAACTTGAATAGCTTATTTTAATTAGTTAGTTTAATACGTAAATACACTCACTAACTAAATTGATGCGAATAAAAAAAAAATTAATTTGTAATTAAACATGACTTGAATACTTATTTTAATTACTTAGTTAATGCGTAAATGATCTTTATACTCACAAACTAAATTGATGAAAATAAAAATAAATTAAATAGTAAATAAACAAGAACTTGAATAGCATATTTTAATTATTTCTTTAATACGTAAATGATCTTTATACTTGCAAACTAAATTAATGCGAATAAGAAGAAATAAAATAGTAAATAAACATGAACATGAATAGCTTATTTTAATTACTTTGTTTAATACGTAAATGATCATACTCACAAACTAAATTAATGCGAATAAAAAGAAATTAAACATAAATAAACGCAACTTGAATAGCTTATTTTAATTGCTTAGTTTAATACGTAAATGACATTTATACTCACAGACTAAATTAATACGAATAAAAAGAAAAATTAAATAGTAAATCAACATGAACTTGAATAACTTATTTTATTTACTTAGTTTAATATGTAGATGATCTTTATACTCACTTACTAAATTAATGCGAATAAAAAGAAATTAAATAGTAAATAAACATTTACTTGAATAACTTATTTTTAATTACTTAGTTTAACACGTAATGATCTTTATACTCACTTTCTAAATTAATGCGAATAAAAAGAAATTAAATAGTAAATAAACATGAACTTGGATAGATTATTAATTTAATACGTAAATGATCTTTATACTAACGCACTAAATTAATGCGAATAAAAAGAAAGCAAATTGTAAATAAATGTGAACTTAAATAGCTTATTTAGATGATCTTTATACTTACACACTAGTTAATACGAATAAAAAGAAATTAAATATTAAGTAAACATGAACTTGGATAGCTTCTCTTAATTACATAGTTTAATACATAATTGAATTTTATACTCACAGACTAAATTAATTAATGAAAAGAAACTAAACAGTAAATAAACTTGAACTTGAATAGCTTATCTTAATTACTTAGTTTAATACGTAAATGATCTCTATACTCACTTTCTAAATCAATGCAATACAGTAGAAAGAAATTAAATAGTAAATAAACATAAACTTGAATAGTTATTTTAATTACTTAGTTTAATACAGTAATAAGTGTTTTTTGCACTCACAGTCTAAAATTATGAGTAAAAATGTTGAATGAACAATAGTCAAACACAAATATGATATTATTTAACATTAGCTAGTAATAAATATTTTTACTTACTCACTATGCAAGTAATTTAAAACTATTACTTAATAATAAATTGTTAAAATTCAAATCTTAATAATTATTCTTATTCTTACTCCCTAATGATTATGGTAAATAGGTAAGGTTTTTTCAATTTTTAATTAAAAATTAATAAATAAATAACGCACTTGCTAATCCAATGTAGGAATTTGTTTTCATTTGTTTTTACACCTATTCCGTATCTATAACAAACGGCCGTTTTAAAGATTCCCATATAATTACCAGACTTTGCTGATTTTAGATAATATTTAAATGCCTTTTTCTTATCGATTTTGACCCCAATTCCTAAATAATAACAATGACCGACATAATACATTCCATCAGAATTATTCATATTTGCTGACTTTTAATAATAAGCAAACGCCTTTTTTTCATTCTTCTCAATTTCTATACCATATTCATAACAATAGCCAAGCCAGAATATTCCTTTTGGATTATTTTTATTCGCAAATTCTTGACTATCATCAGAATTCTGTTTACTACAAGCATTAGTATCTTTTGACATTTTATATACAAACGAACTATGCTGCAAGAAAATTTAATAGTCGTATATATGTAGCTTATATAATACTTAATTAAGGTTTATACGCTCAAGATTTGAGTAAAATGTGTTACATTTGTTAATGAACAATATGATCAAAACTAGCAAAATGTAAAACGCTTGTCAGTAAACAATAAGTCATGCGCTTTCCCATGCGCTGGGAACTTGTTAATTTTAGCATTGCCACTACTATCCAATCGAATTTCGCATTTGGTTATGGCACCAATTATCTTTGTTGTATCATGTATAGTAGGCTTAATGATCAAGTGGAGTATTCAAGTTTCGGTTTTATTATGTTAGAATAAAATGGCTACTGTATAGCGCTTTATTCATGACAAATAATGTAGATCAATTTTTATATATGACATGTGATATAAACAATTGTGCAATACACGTGATTTTTAATTTATCACTGTATAAAAAATCGTGTCATTGGGCTAATAATTTAATGTCTGATAAAATTTTCCGAAATTTTCCGTAGAATTCAAAAAAGAAATTTCAACATTGGTAATGATCAGCAATTATTGAAATTTCCTTTTTTTTGATCTACCACCAACTATAGCCCGTAGCATTCGTCATAATTATGCCAATGCATATCTGTCACGTCATAGAGATGTGGTCATTTGCCATTTTTAAATGACCTAGATCATTTTGTGTATGAGTGATTAGGTTATTCAAAGGCCATTTGAAGTCATTTATCACATCAAGGTAGAATAGTCGTGGTAGGATGAGACGTTGGGGTTCTACGTCAGCTATGTGAATCAAAACTATATCAGGTCCCCTTAATATTCATTATTAGAATATTTAAATTAAAATTTTGATCAGTGTATAAAATCTGATCCCAAAAGTATGTGAATCTTGTGCACATTGTACACATAATTTATGTGAACAATTTTAAAAACTTGTGCACTATATAGCTTTGTTATAATTAAATTTATATAGATAAATCGAATATGCATACAATAAATTATGTGCACAATGTGCTCTATGTGTACAACTTCTAATTTTGGTTTTGGTGCACTATTTAGCCCAAAAGTATGTGAATTCTGTGCACATTTCTAGCCAAAAATATGTGAAACTTTTTAAAAGCATGTGCACATGAGCACATTGTGCACATAGATTTTATACACTGATTTTGATTATCGTACTGATTCAAAATATATCATATAAATTTAATATAAAAATATCCCAAACTTCTTTTAGATGCACAGATCGAATTTCTTTCCCTTTCGAAGTTTTTTAAAAACAAATCGTTTTTTACGCAACATATTTACAAAGTTACGAAGCGTTTTTTCTAAAATATTGTGAAACATTGGCTCCAAATCGATTATTTAAAATTATTTAAATATTCTTCAGTTTTTTTAATAATAAAATTTTAAATTTAAGCCGGATTTGCTTTTTTTTTATTTAAATATAAAAAATGACTTCGTAACTTTTCTCATAGAGACCTATTATTAATTTTCGAGAAAATATTACTTTGAATTATGTTAAAGTTAGAGCTATGCATCTATTTTGTCATTTTGTATATAAATTATATAATGACGATAAGCATGGTTTTAATGATTATATTAAAATTTGATACGGTATCACTATCATGACCCATTGTTACACGAAAAAATTCTATAACAAATTTTTATATGATACCATACATAGTTTTGATTTACTTAGTTGACGTAGCACCCCGGATGTTAGATTAGGGCTATGGATTAAGTCACGAGGTTATTATTTGGGATCACGAGATTATACTTTATACGAATTTCACCTATCGGGGTTATCAGTTTATAATAACACTGTTTATTACTTCAAGTATTTATCAGGGAACTACTAGGGTTAACACTTCTACTCTAATTTCGAAGGTTATGACACCAAAAGTTGAACTCTATCGAGTTGTCTTTTATTGAGGTGAGCTCAACGCTCTTATATACTTTAATTACAGACAAAAACGATTAAAAGAGTCTTACTATTCTTTTGTACCTTTCGAATCTTTTGCATTTTTCGAATCTTACTAATCTTTTGATTACTTACTAAATATAGGAACTACTATTAGAAATAATAATACTTAAAATAGAACCCAAATCTGGTTTGTGCTATGCCGAATTTAACTGTCACAACTAACGTTATTACTGTATGTATGGTCTGATTTAAGTTCGAAACTCCTGATGTAAACAATTCTGCAGCATCAATACAATGAGGTTATAAATAAGTGTGTCACGGTAATAAATAAATAAGTGTGTCAAAGTACGGTAATAAATAAATTTAGGAAAAAAAAGACTGAAAACCAATACAATTTAGTCATTTATATTATGATACATCTGTGATATCTGTGATAATAATCGAATCATTTACTACAATTCGTTTCATCGAGAAGAATCTAATAAGATTAAATCAATCATTGGACCTCGAGGTATCGCAGGTGTGTCATAATTGGCACCTGTGTGCCCTAAAAAAAGTAAGTCGGTGTTCATATTCCATGTTTTTTCCATAAATATTGCAAATTATAAACTTAAATCATGGAGATTATTTGCCGTGTCTAGATTTTGTCGGTCATGTTGCAGATTCACGGAGTTTTCACAAAAGTAGGGAGAAATAACGGAAATATTCAGAAAAAGTTTTTTTTCAAAGTCATAATACTAGGGATGGGTCACTTGGCGCAGGATTTTTGAGAGACTGCGCAGTGTAATTTTCATAATTTGGGCCAGCTATCATAATTTTGGTCAGCTTGCATAATGCTAGCCTGAAAATATCAATAAAATTATTAATATAAATCCGATACCCAAATTTAAAACAAATATATACAATAGATTTAAATTTAGCAACTAGTAATAGATATATTTTAAATTATAAAATTGGCAAATTTAATATTTTTAAATCAAATATTAGATATTATGAAATTGGCAAAATCTGATCTAAAATATATCAATTTATAAAATTTTATGCTGTTATACATATATATGTAATTAGCAAAATCTGATATGCTTTAAAACATTACCTTTTACATGCTAGTATTCTTGAGATTTGACTAATATTGTATCTAAATTAAACATAAGTTAGATATATTAGTACTATTAAGATATGGTGCTCGCAGGTTGCGCAGGCTGCGCAGCCTTCACGGTAGTTTCAGAAAATTCTTAATTTGTCCATCCCCACACAATACACTTTGTGTAGCATTCGACATGGCCCTGTGAGTTAATCAAATGAATTTACGAATCGAATAGTATATAAATCGTTCGATTTGGTCAATAATCCATGAGCTACGACAATTTTTTTTATCATCCCTTTCTAATTTTTATAGTGGAGCCAAATTAACAATATAACTTAAAATAATATTTAGGCAAAGTAGTGTTCTGAATAAACAACGTTTGGCATAATAAATTTTTGACGAGTAACGTAAGAGAAAATGGAAAAAACATGTGAGTTATTGGATTAATAATGGTTTAAATTTGATGCAACACATGTGTAAACAGCTTAAGGAACGACCTTTCGGTTTTTTTTTTTAAAAAAAAAGTTCTAAGCTATGAAGTACTCAAAGTTTCTGCATTAAATAGTTTTATATTGAAATATTGCGAATTTTTTATCGAATTAAGTTACTAAGTTGTCTACACCATATTAAATTTTATTTCGTACTAGTACTTGACTATTCAAAGGAGTTAGAAGACTATTTTAAGAAAAACAATATAAAAAGCTTCGAATTCTCACAATTTAGTGACCTTAAACCCGTTGGGAGAGGGGGATATGCAGTCGTATTCGAAGCTATTTTCGAAGGGAAAAAATATGCGATAAAAAGTTTGAACAACAATCTGGGTTTTAATTATGACTTATACAGAAAATTTAGACATGAGGTAATAATCATTCTTTATGTTACTGCTGTTCATATCATTCATATAAATTTTTACTGTATTTATGTAGCTTAAACTTTTCTACAATGTTGAGAATCACCCCAACATTGTAAAGTTTCATGGAATTTCAAGAGGTACGAATTTTTTAGCCAGCTCATGCCAGAATAATAAACTTTAATTCAAACTTTAATTCTATGGAATAGATACAAACTCGAACAATTTCATGCTAGTCTTGCAATATGCTAATGGCGGCAATTTAAGAGAACATTTACTAAAAAAACAAGAAAATGGCGTTTATAAAATTTCATGGACTGAACTTATCAATATTGCAAAAGAAATTACAATTGGGTTAAAATATTTACATAAAAAAGATATAATTCATCGAGATCTTGTGAGTTTATTTCCTTAAACTTCTAAATTTTGTACCTTCTGAATCGATTCTGAATCTAGAATCGATTTAGAACATTCTACCGACAAATTATTTTCAAAATAGGTGACAGGAGTTTAAGGTATAAATTGGTGATGCAGTTACATCATATTTTACTGTATGTAGTTTGATTATTCCTAGTCAGAAGAAAGAGTTAATACCTCAATCCGGAGATATTTTTTATATCCGGATTAATCCGGTTTTATCATAGCACAAATCCGGATTTAAATTTAAATCCAGATTTATTTATATCAGGATTTAAAAACATTATGTCACGTTATATCACATGACATAGTATAGATCCGGATATATAAATCCGGATAGAGGTGTTAACTCTAGTCGGAAGACTATGAGAAAATATTCTTTTTTCTAATGGAATTTAGAAAGGTTGACAGCAAAATTATTGTCACAGAATAGGAAATGCCAATGATATATATTATAATGAGGTGTCGGCGAATTTGTCCGGCAGATACTATGTAAGCATTGACGGAAAATTTTTCTCATTATTGCCACTGGTTATTATTAAAACATATAGAAAATTTCGACTTATTTTAATATAAAAATCTGCGGAAATAATATGAAATACTTTCCGTTAATGCATATTACCGCTAAAAATATAGGGACACTTTGAAATCCGTGATAATCATCACGTGAAATCATATAATAGCGTCATTTGATCATGCGAATGCCATGTTGGTAAACTTCGCGATCAGGTGATTTATGGTCGTTTTTAGCCTCACGATTGTTAATTGAGTCACAATCACCTGATCGTGAATTTTTTTTACTACGACAATTTTACCTGCCAAGAAGTTTCTGTCGGTAAAATGTTCATTTCATTGTTGACAATTATAAGTTCCTTTATTTGTTATTTCAAAATAAAATTGTATGCAATTTATTTATTATGCAGTAGTATTGACATAAATACTAATGATAATAATGTCTTTTTGAATTTCTCAAGCATTCCAAGAATATTCTGATAAATGATGGAAATGCATTAATAACAGACTTCGGAATATCAAAACGGTTGAATGGTATTACTTCGACTTCGATCTCAAGTTCTGGTGTGAAAGGCATGCAAGCATATATTGAACCACAATGCTATATTCGAATTGGTGAAAATATTAAACCAGATAAGAAATCTGACATCTATAGCCTTGGCGTATTATTCTGGGAACTCACAAGTGGAATTCCTCCATTTAATGGATTTGAAAATGAAATGATATTGCTCCAAATTCGAGAAGGTATTAGGGAGAAGCCCATTGACAATACACCTCCGGATTATGTCCAACTTTATAAGAAGTGCTGGTCTGCTGAGCCGGATGATCGCCCGACACTGGACGAAATTTTAAACCAACTCAAATTATTGGAAGAAGCACCAGTCAAATTCATTACAAATAATGTCATTGATAAACAAATTAAATCGATGTCTGATACTTTTTCGTACACAAAGGATTCGAACCTTTCTAATGATCATAATCAACAAGAAATATATGCTGCTAAAGGCAGTCAACCTATTTTATTAGATAAAACTGAAGAACTCCGTTAGTATTCTAAAAACAATTTGCTGTTTAATTCATTTATTAATTTTGATTGATCTTTTAAGTCGTAAAATTATAGGTAAAGATTTTAATGAAATCACCTGCAAGTGAGTGTATATATATATATATTCTTAATAAATATATATGTAGTAAATTCTAATGAGTATATTAAGCTATCGATTTTTTTTTTTTACACCGTTTATAGTGATGGCATTAAAGTGGTCATTTTGACAGTATTAACAATAAAGAACGAACGTTTCCAGCATACATTACCTAAAGTAGCAAAACTTGACCAAATCAGACGCTTTCTTAGAGAGAAAAGTGCTCTCCACATGGGTACTAATTGCTATTTTTTAAGTAAGAGAAATTTTCTGATTTCTCATCAAGAAGAGCATAATTTAAATTTGGATGAAGTTTTGCAAATTATTGACAATCAAAACGTTTTGTATATTAAACGAACTTCCGAAATGGATTGGTCAAATTTGATCGATATGTGTGAATATGGTTATATCATAGAAAGTGATAACATCAAAAGGGCCTCTAACAAGTCATTTGAGATTAAAAGGGATAACCTAAATTATCGATTATTAAGCGATATGAACAATCAAAATAATATTCATGAATCAATTGTATACTCCAAGATGTTTAAAAGGGCTGAGCTCACTATCTCAAAATCTTGTATTAATTTAACTAAGAATTTTATAAAGGAAATTACAGATATATTAGATAATGATGATGTTGGTGATAAAGCTTTGCAGTTGCGTGAATTACCAAAAAAATACGGCCATTTTTATGCACGACGTTTCTATTTTGGTGGCGCTATTTTATCAAAAAATACAAGTAAGCAATAAATGATACCGATAATTCTTTAAACCCGAATACAAGTCATTTAGTAATTGCTGCTTATATTACAGAACAGCATTTGAAAGGTGAAGTAAAATCCTTTGGCATTAGAGGAGAAATTTCGTCTAGATTCATAAATTTATCTTGTGGAGCTACGAGAGAAATAAAACACATATATGATAATGCAAATGAAAATGAATCAGTACGGGTTATTGGTGGAAAATTTACTGATGATCCAAAAATTTGGGCTAACTCGCTTAATGATTTTACAACATGGGAATTAATTGAAACTGATGATAATTATCCATTATTTGATTTATTGGATGATCAATTACAAAATAGAGTTTTAAAAGCTTTAGGAAAAAGAGCGTTAAAAGGTAAATAGATGAAATTTATTTAGTTAGTTATTCCATTTAATTAATCGATTTTTTTTTTAAAAAAAAAAAAAACAACAGCAAACATCGAAAATCTATCGTTTAGTCTAGAGAATGATCAAAATACACCATATATATATAACCTCAGTAAGCAAATAAGTGACATTCCTAATTTCAAGGATTGTCAAATATACACCTCAATCATGAACAAGAATAATGAAAATGTATTTTCATCACGGATTGAATTTGAAGATGAAAATCCCATCATTATTATTCATCGCGTTGCAGGCAAAAAAGTACCAAAAAAGGGGCGTAAAAACTATTCAATACAATTAAGCTGGATTGTAATTGGATATCCGACAAATTTTGATTTTGAATTAGATCCTCAAAATTATTTGACATTTCAAAGCAGAAAATTTTCAATTTTAAAAGAGGATGATAAATTTTTTGTAGAACTTCCACATCAATATGCACAGAATAAATGTATATTTGGAACATGCAGTCTAGAAGTGCAAAAAAATGTAATCTGCCATAATCCTCAAGAAACAACGCTTGTCACTGGTGTATACTTTGTGCCTTCAAGAAGATTAGCACGTTTATTTATCTACGATTTAGACAATGATATTAGCCCATTGGTCAATGATCAATTTTTGCAAGGATTGATGCTAAATATCTGGTTAGTAATTATAAACATAAATTTAGCTTCACTATATATTAATCAACATACTTATTATTTTTATCTGCAGCATTATTGATAATGAACCTTCTTATTTTCAAAATTGCCATGGTCAAACTAATTTCAATTTAAATAATATGCATAATATGCAATTAAAAATCTTGCCTGATATCAAAAAAACTAAGATTTTATCTATTACTTTGAACGATATTATTAAATTTATTAAAAATAATTTAGACACAAATGAAAATAGTGAAGAATTTAAAAGCCCAATATTTATGAGTCAGTTTGTCGAAGATTATGACTCCAGTTGTAAAAATAATGGAATTATCAATATTACACCTAAGAGTGTTCTATGTGTACAGTTAAATCCAAAACCTTGTAAAGAATTTCAGATTTCTTATTTTTGTGTTCCTTTAAAATCTGATAAAAAATTAATGTCATATATATTCTAATCAGAATATAAAATAATGTATTTTTTTAAAGTTTGCTTTTTTTAACAGCATTATTTTTAGTAGTTTATATTTTATGGTTTATAGTCTTATATTTTATATTTTAGTAGTCTTATGTTTTTTTAAATTTTTCCATTGTTAAAACGAGGCCATGTTTCGACAAATATTTCTTAAGCTTGTTTATTTAGATTAAAGTATTTAACTATTCATTTGACTAAGAGATGTTAAGTGTTCAAATAAATTGATTTAAACGTCGTTCGTTCAAAGACAAATTAATTTAACTATTCATTTTGCTAAGAGATGTTAAGTGTTCAAATAAATTGATTTAAACGTCGTTCGTTCAAAGACAAATTAACTAGAAGTGCTTGAAATAGTTTAATAATCAAGATCAAAAAATTGGTTTGTAAATTCAGTTAATATGTCTATTTATAAATGGTTGTAAAGTCTGTTTTGAACTTATTCAAAATAGAATCTGCTAATAATTATAATGAATTATTTTATTGAATTGCATTATTAGGCCACGCAAACTTAATTTTTCGTTTTGCAGATCGATTTTTAATTTTCAAAAAGCTTTTTTTTTACAGCTATTATCATAATTCCTGGGACACCAGTAAAAATTGGCCGAGTGATTTTTCGACAATTCGGTTAAATTTATGATTTTTGGAATATTAGATTCAAAAAAAAAAACAAATAAATTGATATATCAGATATATATGTAATTTAAGATCATGTAACTACCGTAAACGATAGCGGGCTTTCATTGTAATTGGCTGATTTTTGTAGATCATCCCGTGATATTGCAAAAATATCATTGGTTAATCAAATTATTCGCAAGACAATATTTTATACGAAACTAATTACCGTAACGACTAAATATTCAATACTGTATAGAATTAATTTGTATTAATAAATACATTACTATGAAATTTAACAACCCAGAGTCTAAGATCATAATCCCGATACAAATAGAATCATATAATCCAAGATCTTATTTAAAAAAATAAAAATAATAATAAACACAAAAAAAAATGAAACATTTATTATAAGAGACAATACAAAATTATACCAAATTTTAATTGTATATAATAACAGTTAATTAATACAAAACGAATTTAACCTTAATCCTAAATTAAACGTAATACCACGCTTAAATATTCTTAGACGTAACTACGCTTTAAATTCTTAGACGTAACACTACGCTTTAATATTCTTAGATATAATACTATGTTTTAATCTCTTACAAGTTCGCAAGCTTATATTTTCATTGCTTCATGTCACTAAGCTATTTTACTGGCCGTACGTGTCTGTCTTTAGAATAATAAATAAGTTATAAATAAAATAGATTAGCGATGTAAACCTTTTAAATTTACTGTCATTTCACCAAGTTTTATATACTGTAAGTTATATTGGTTAAATAGAAACGTCTAGACATACCTCTCATCTAACTTCCGAATTACCTCGTGGTTTACTGAATTACTTTGACGGTATATAAAGTAAAGCTTGAGCTTTCAAATTTTTTTTGTCTTACCTTCACCCGATTCGTATTCGTGGCACCCGTTCCATTCTTGTGACAGCAAATCGTTACTTTAATAAGACTTTAATATGATAAGATGATCTTCAAAATCAACCAATCATAATAAAGCCCGCTATGCTCCGTAAACGTCCATATAAAAGATCCCCATGATAGTAGATCCTCCAGGTCTACAATATAGGTTGATATTTTTGAAAAGATAAAAGACCCGGGTATGCTATAGAATCTAAAATGATAAAAGACTCGGTTATACTATAGGATAAACATTCGGATAGCTTGAAAATAAAATGTATTACTTATACAAATATTCTATATTTATATTGCTCGGTACTGGACCCTCACATCAGTGTTAAATATCTAATGTTCTCAATGTTCTCAAGAACATTTAAAAAAATTTGAGAACATTTTATTTAAAAAAAATTATATTCTTTTTTGAGAACCAATTAAGAACATAAAATTTATAATTTATTTTCTCATATAAAATATAGAAAATATATAATTTTTTCTTTTTTTTTGTTTTTTTTTTTTATCATTAAGAACATCAAAATGTTTATGAGAACATAAAATTATTAATTTATGTTCTCAAAGAACAAAAAAAAATTTCAAATATATAACACTGCCCCCATATAAAATCCCCAATTATCAGACCCATATCCGTGCAATAGACCCACGGGTCTACTATCAGGTTTAAAATTGGGAAAATGTAATGGACACAGTCTTTTATATGGCAGTTTACAGTAATATAAATATTGCAGTATTATAAACTAATATAATACTGCAGTATTATAAGGCCATATATCAATGTTTGTATCTCTGATTGAATATAAAAATATGATACTGTACTTTCAAAGCATATTCACGTTGAAAAAAATTTAGAAGGTTTATCAGTCCGAAAAATTGTCAAGCACTTGGGTGTTGGCTAAATTTTTATAAATTGAGTTTCTTAGATACTTTTAAAGATATGAATATGTTGAAAAACTTCTGTCATTTTCAGGATGACTAGTGTAGGCAGGCAAAACTTAGAGGTTTTGCCACAGACGAAAGGTGAAACCTAGTTCTTACTTTTGCAAAAAAAAATTAATATGGCAAAATGATGAAAGGTGATGAAACTGGCAAAACTAGCAAAAATTGGTGAAACTAGTGAAACTGCTAAAAGATGGTAAAACAAAAAAAAGATAGCAAAACTAGTGAAGGATAGTAAAATTAATATAAAACAAGAATAAAAAGATAATTAAAGATACTTAAGACTTTTTTATATAATTATTATTTTTAGATTTTGAAATAGTGTAATGGTTGATTGGGAGAGAGAATAAAACAATATAGACAATAGTGCCAATTTACGCTCCAACTGTGTATGGTGAGAGAAATATAAATATATGAATATTGGTTACAAAGAATAATTGTAGGGAGATATATATAATACGTGGAGACCTGATAGTTGGTCTTCCACTAAATCACTACAATAATAAAAAGACGCTGACACTAGTGATGCTAATATGGGGGATATCAATAAAATGATATCAATAAGAATAATAATATATGATATAGATGGAAGGTGGGATCAAAATATATATCACAGGATATATATGGTAGGCCAATATCTTAGCTGGATATCAATTAGGTGATATCTAAAGGAAGTCGATAAAGGTAAGTTGAAGAATTTTTTGTAGGTACAGGAGTCTTACTAAACAGGTAAAGTAAGTTCCATAGCAACTAGCAGAAACAAGAAAAGCAAAAAGAGACAATGTTTAGCAAATAGAGATCTAAACTAAAAGACTTTACTACAGGACTATCTGTAGGCTGATATGAATAACGTGTATAATTTTGAAAGATTAACAAAATAGAGTTAAGTCGAATTCGAGTTTTAATAAAGCTTATTTGAGATTACAAGTCAATTCAGTATCTCGAATTGAGTTATGATTAAAGGGTTATTAAAGTTATAAGTTGAATTCAAAGATAAGTATAATTTTATTGACCAGGAAAAAGGTGTGATTTATTTAGTGGTAATATTAGAAGTCTTTATTAAATGACAAGAGAACTTATTTTTTTTTGGCTGTGAACTGGAGGCCTTTTTATACATTTTAGATTCTAATATCTTTCTATTATGTTTACATCACCACAACTATGCTACTTAGTTGGCTGTTACTATATTACTTAGTGACTACTACATTACTTCATTATTATTCTAGGACTGTATTGACCTTCACTACATTTTTCTCTAAGGGCTATGCTACTTTACAAATATTACTACATTACATAGTGGGCTTTTCAAGCCAACTTTAGCTTATCAGGAATAAACAACTACATTTACATAGCTACTCTGATGTTTTAATGTGCCTATAACAACATTCTTCTAGTTAAGCCACCAAGTCACTAATCATTACTATTTTAGTATAAGGTTAAAATATACGAAAAAGTTCTTATAATTTTACTAAATATGAATGATCATGATTTTCTATGAAGTTTTGCAGACAAGATACCATGAAAATAAAATTTATTTACAATAATAAAAAAATTAAAATTTTTAATTTGTTACAGATGCCCTTTCTAGAGTGCGAAATCCATCAGCTATAGAACTGCCCCATTTCTTGCTGAACAATTCATTAAGCTTCCTTCTTTAATAATAAAAGTCTTCATCTCGGATTCAGTAAAGAACCTAGGAGGTTATATGTTGAAGATATATAAAGATGGAAGGGACCACAGATAGAATATAGAATGTATGCCCTTTTTGCGGCTAAGAGAATTTTATTAGCCTTGGTTTGCAGGAGTAGTTTTTAGCAATTTCTTGGCTTCTTTATTCCACAATTTTTCTTCCAGTAAAGTGCCTAAATTGTAGTAGTAAGGCAGCTAGTTTTTTCCTACAGTTGAAATCTTTTGGCACATGTGAGAGATATTTTTTTCCCAGTTTTGTTCAGGTAAAACCTCTACGCCTTGAAGGTCATGAGTAACTGAGCAAAGATCGTTAAAGAATTCAGGCATTTTATAATAAAGTCAATTAGCATCACTTTCTCACTTAATATTGTTAATGGATACAAGGTAGGATTAAAGGCTTTCTTGGTATGTGATGGTATCAGCTGAAATAATGTAGGTCCTGGTTATCTTGGCTTTTCCTATTTGGTTTTTTAGAAGTGCAAGGATTTTCTTCAAATAATGAGAAATTTTGGAAGAGTCCATTATGTTAAAATTTATTATTATTATTATGGGAATAGAAATTTGTCACACCCGCGACATGTCGCACCCCCTGATTCCGACCAATCAAATCGCACGATTTTGTAAACAAAAATTTTTAAGTTTTAAAAATTAAAAATTTTACTAGTAAAATGTAAAAATAAATAAGCAATATTAAAGCATATAACATAAAATTTTATTCTAAACAACTTTTTCTAAGTCATAAAAATAGATTGTCTTAGTAAAAAATAATGTTTTATAAGAAAAATCAAAAATTTTAATCGTTAGCACATATAAAACTTTTTTATTTACTAATATAATCTAAATTTACGTTTAAGTATTACATGTAAATTTTATGCTAAACAAGTTTTTCTAAGTTAAATTGGTAGATTGTTTTAGTAAAAAAAAAGTTTTATATGTGCTAACTTTGGAAATTTTTGATTTTTCTTATAAAACGTTTTTTTTACTAAGACAATCAATCTTTATGACTTAGAAAAAGTTGTTCAGAATAAAATTTTACATTATATAACATGCTATTTTATATATATTTTATACTTTATTAAGTAAAATTTTAAATTTTTAAAAAATAAAATTTTTTGATTATAAAATCGTGCGATTTGATTGGTCGAAGCAGGGGTGCAACATAATTATTTTTTTATTTTATTTTTATTTTTATTTTTAAAGGTTCTTATTATTCTTTTAAGTAAGAAAAGAAAAGAGTGGAAGAATTCAAAAAGCGGCTTTTATAAAGGTCATGACTAACATAAGCAATATGGACAGATTTATTGCTAGATAATAACACGACAGTTGATTCCCATGGTATTTTTCTTGAGCACATGCCCATCAAGTGTACGTAATTGGTAAATTCTATAGGTTAATACATTGTGGATATAATAGGGACCCAAATTTGGGGTTTCTAACTTAGCGCTATGCGATATAGCTAGCTTACTTCTATATAGGAGTACCTAATTGCTGATCTTATATATTTCTAACTTATTCCTCCTTTCGTAATATTCTTTTGGCGATTTTGTATTTTTCTTATTTTATCTCAAGCTTGTTGTTGTGCTACTGTTAATTCCTTATATATATTTTCTATATGCTAATAGATTTGATTTTCTAATTCTTTTTTGGTATTAGCTTTAGACCCAAAGGTAACAAAGTTGACCTCAACTAGAAATACTGGACTATATCCATAGAGTAAGAAAAAGGGTTCATATCCAGTAGTATGATTCCAGGTGGTTCAATATGCAAATAAAGCTGACTTTACATATTCATCCTAGTTTTGTCCAAACTAGTTAACACATTTATTAGTACCCCATATAGGGTATGGTTAAACCATTCTACAAGACTATTGGTCTAGGAGTGATACACTGTGGATGTATAGTGAACTATACACATCTTTTTGCAGAGAGCTTCAACTATTTGGTTGCAAAAATAGGTTCTTGGTTGGACATGAGTTCTTTAGTGCAACCATGCCTACAAATCAGGTCTTCTAAAATAAAATCAGCCATAGTATCAGCATCTGCTTTTATAATTGGATAAGCTTTAGGCCACTTGGTAAGATATTCAGTGGCAACAACAATGTACTAGTGGTTTGTTGAGGTAATGGGGAGGGGTTCTATGATATCAATACCAAACTGGTCGAAAGCTTATCCTACTTTAATGGAATATAAGGGTTCTCGGGTATTTGGGCGTTTTTCTTTTGACACCACTTACAGGTTCGTATATATTGTTTTATATCACTGCTTATTTGAGACCAATAGTATCAGGTCGCAATCTTTTGATAGGTAGCTTCAAAGCTGAAATGCCCAAAAGTGGGTCATTGTGCATACTAAAAAGGATGGCTTTGATCTATCCTTTCTTTAAAACTTGAAGGAGTTACGATGAGTTGGGAATTATTTTTATATAATAATCTATTAAGAACAAAATAGTGCTGAGTTTTATATTTTAATTTTTAAAAGTCTTAAGGAATAAATAACTCAGGTGAAGTTACCCTGGTTAGGTACTGTATGTAGAGTTCATAAGTATCAAGTTCCATATTTACTAACTTGATTTTGTTTTTTTTTAATATAGGAAACAGTTTATTTTTTTAAAAGTTTTCTGTGCTATAAATAGGCTTTAACAACCAAAGGAAAAATTTTAGAAAAAAGTTGAATAAATGACTGTAGAAAGTTGTATTATACTATATAAAATGAG
This sequence comes from Gigaspora rosea, assembly GCA_003550325.1. Lineage (NCBI taxonomy): Eukaryota > Fungi > Glomeromycota > Glomeromycetes > Diversisporales > Gigasporaceae > Gigaspora > Gigaspora rosea. The sequence continues at coordinate 91,433 of QKWP01001500.1, forward strand.
GGTTGACAGGACACTATAACCTGAACGGATTGATAGATTTTTAAGAGAAAGCAGTTGTATCTTTTTTCTACTTATTTTATTTAATTATTAACTTTTAATTCAAATTCGGGATAGACTATTGGTATTAGTATAGTATTGACCCAGTTTATGTATAGTGGTGAAAGAATATTCCATTAAAGTTATGACCCACTGGGCCAATCAGTTTTGGGGAAGTTTAATAGCGAATAAAGATTTAAGGGCTTAATAATCAGTATATAATATAAAATGAGCCCATAAAGGTTAGGTCAGAAATGCCCAACAGCTCAAACAACAGCCAGGCATTCCTTTTCAGTAATAGAGTAGTTCTTCTACTAGGTTAAGCCTTCGCTAGTATAAGAGATTACTTTTTCAAAGTGCTTATCATTATTTTGGACCAGAATTGTACCCAAAGCTTGATCAGAGGCATCAGTAAAAAGTATAAAAGTTTGGGAGAAATCAGGATAAGCAAGTATAGGACAGTTATTAATTTTTCCTTAAGGGTTTCAAAGCTTGCTGTTGTTTGTTTGTCTAATGGTAACTAATGCTCTTCTTTAAAGTTAATTTAGAGGTGTGGCAATATTAGTAAATCCTCTAACAACTTGCGGTAATAAGAGGCTAATCCAAGAAAGCCTCTAGGTTGGTAGAGGTTACGAGAGATAAAAAAATTTTTGATGGCTTTGATCTTCTTTGGGTAAGTGGCAATTCTGGCTTGACTAACCATGTGACCCAAGAATCTCAATTTTGTTTAGCAAAATAACTTTTGGTAGGTTTCAATTTTAAACCTGCCTTTTCTAATCGACTAAAGACTTCTTGTATATAGAGAAGATGTTTATCAAGAAGGCTTTAGAATAGATGTTAATTTCATCTAAATAAACAACCATGTATGTTCTAATTAAGTTCTAGAAAACATAATCCATTAACCGCTAGAAAGTGGCAGGTGCATTTACCAGTCCAAAAGGCATAATGGTGAACTTGAAAGTGCCAAAGGGGATAGTGAAGGCAGTTTTTGGATGATCAACTTTCTTGACTTTGACCTGCTAGTATCCACTAGCAAGCTCCAAAGTACTATACCAGAAAGATCCCAATAGGGCATCCAGAAGATCATCAATTCAAGAAAGAGGTAATTATCTTTTATTGTGATAGCGTTTAGTTTCTGGTAATCAACACAAAAATGAATACTTCCATTTTTCTTAGAAACAAGAACAACTGGGAAGGTCCATAGGCTTTGGCAGGGGCAGATTTTTTTTTTGTGCATATAAATAAGTTCCCTTTTTATAATATCCTTCTCAGCTGGAGAATGTCAATATGGGTATTGTTTAATTGGAAAGGCCGTGCCATATCAATCTAATGCTTGACAAGATTAGTCTATCCAAAAGCACTTTTTCCTATATAAAAAATCCAGGTTATTGCTGATAAATTGCTGAATACAGAAATGTTGCTTGGGCTCTAACTTTCTAAGTTGATAGGGTCTTGCCAGGACCCTGAAGAACTCTGATACAACTTAGATCTGAGTTTGTATAATTTTGGCAGTATTTTAGCCAAATAGATGTATAAAATAGAGCAAAATTTGAAAGTTTACTATATAAAAATGCAACGTTTGATGAATTTCTATACAAAATTTCCTTTTTTAAAATCATCTGAGTTGTATCAGAGTTCTTTGGGGCCCTGTTTTGATGCTCTTCATAAAAATAATCAAAGCGGTTGCTACCAGTAAACTCTCAGCTTTTGAAGATATAGTTATATATCAATATGGATCAGGTTGGGCATTACTTTTTTTGTAGGTAAGTGTAACCAGCCTCATTAGAATAACACCTAATATTTAAAGGCTTATCTTTTTCTTTCTTAATTCTTAATTGTCTATTAATCTCATTTATAGTGCTATCGGCATCAGAGGCGAATTCGTTCATTCCTACCTCCATGGTACCAAAGTCTAAAAATTAATACTACTCTACCTGTTTGAACTATTGAGATCATAACAAATTAATGGAATTAAATTTTCTGAACTTGGTGAAGATACCTGAATTTTCTTATATTGGCAATCTTTTATTTGTAGGGAAATTAATGATACTAGTATATTGGAATAAGGACTATCCAAGATAGTAGAAAGTAGAAGGCTAGAAGAGTCTGTTCAATAAGAAAGAAAAATATCATTATTGAAAGTAGATAAATCAATGAAAGGATATGTATTTTTACTTTTAGAACTTAAAGGGAAAAGGGTTATATCTAGAAGAGTACTAGGCATGTCGATTGATGAGTTTAAAATTGAAATGGCGAATTGAGGTAAAGGTAAAGAACTAAAGGTTTCAATGTCTGCTATTTTCCAATAGCCATAAATCGGTCCTCTAACTCTTCCTTCTAATATTTTTTCTCACTATCAGTTCTTTCGTCTTCAGTTTCTTCTTTAAGTTCTTCATTAACATTACAGACCATAGTAGGTCAATTTTTACCAAGAGGTTTAGAAGTAAAAGTTTTGAACTCGATCAGTAGGATTACCTCTTTACCTTCCAGGTGAGTACTATTTCAGAAGCTACCTAATTAATTATGGCTTGAGCTTTTGATAACCAATCATTTCTCACAATTGCATAATACAAGTTGGTATAAGTTATAACTACGTTAATGTAAATTTCTATTGCTCTAACATTAAAAGGAAAGTCAGAAATTTCTTCTATAGCTCTCTTACTGTCACTATAAACATTGATTATATTGATGGTAGAAGGACGTTTAACTCTTAATAGGTAAGATAAAACAATACTTCCGAATGACCTACTATTCACAATTAATAGGAAGGTTCTACCCAGGACTTGGGCATCACAATATAAAGTAGTAGACTTTTCTTCTGGATTACTAAGGGTCTTTTTCTTTTGTAAACTTTACCAAATTTACTAACAAAAAAGGAGCAAAACAAAAAAGCTGACCATAGGTGATGTTAGCAGATTTATCCCATATATCAGAGACAATCGAGTACAAGGGTACCAAGGACGCTATTTGAGAAAGTTCATCTTCTTGAACCTTTTTCTGAACAACTAGAACTTATTTAGATTTAGACATAGTATTTTTAGTTTGAGAAGCTAAGGGCTTTACAATTTCTTCTAAAAGATTTTTATCCTTAGCTTCCCACCTATGTTCTTCCTCGATGAGTTGTTCCAAGGTGTCTTTTTTTGGCTCAGGTCCTTTCAGTTCTTCTTTTCTTTGTTTAAGCAGACAGAGGTTACCACTAGGTCATTAGGGGTCTCTTTGTCCTATAGCAAATAAAGGAACGTCTTTAGCAGAAATGTTAACATAGGTATATTGATCATTTTGGCAATTACTAGGGTTTAAATTAGTGGCAAGAGCTAAAAGGGCCTAAAGCACTTCTTGAAGATAGTTTTTAGTATTGTAGGTATAAAAGGATTAGAGGTATTTAAAGAAGCTTGGATTGAATTCAACAGCATATTGGAAGAGGTCAGATTAGTAGTGTAATTAGATTGAGGATTGATGGCTCTGCTAGTTCTACAAATAAGACCAACCCAACCACATTTATAACAAACAGGTTGATTTTGGTTTCCGACTGATTGTAAACACCTTTCTTGGAGTTGGATTAACATCTTGTTAACAGCTTCATTAAGTTTTTTAATAGCTATCTCTGAAGTAGCCTTGGGCGATGATAACTCTATGAAACAGAAAAAACAGCCTGGGCAGAGTATAAGGCACTAAGAGATATGAAATACTAGGTAGTTTGCTTACACGCACTTTTATATGCCCGGACCCATTTATAAGCTGCTTGCAAGGTATTAGGAGTAGACAGGACAAAGGCAAGCATCGGCAAAATTTATATATAGATTTATATCAATTACTGACCATGTGAATATAAATCGATTGTAATCACCATTGCCGGGTTTTATCGATAGTGATTATAATTGATATATAACCGGTTTATATACCTATTGATTTTTATCAATTTTGATTAAAACTGATATATAGCTAATATAAAATTATCATTATTGCTTAATGCTAATTATTTTAAAATATTAATTAAAATCGTCTAACTTATGAAGACCAACACTTTATATTATATGCATTAAATTGAAAGTAAAGTATCGCATTTATTTAAGTAATTTTATTTGATTTATATTATTATCGTTACAACAATATATGTATAAAAAAATATAAGCTCAAAGAAAAACATCAAAGCTATAATGCTAAAGCTATAAAAAAAGAAAAATGAAATCAAATCCATCACAATAATAGATACCAAACATCAAAGCTATAATGCTAAAGCTATAAAAACAAAAGAAAAATGAAATTAAGCCCCAATAATTTCTTCGCATTGCTAACAGAAGAATAAAAGATAATATAAGCAAAGCAGTTGATTTCCATTTTTCATGGGTCAAAAAAGGAGCAACATCCATTGATTCTACAAATCCATCACTAATAATCGATACCAAATTTATTTCGTTCTGTGAATAATTCATTAATAAGCTTGATTGTGAAGCTGGTTCAGGTTCATCAGTTTCTGAGGTTGGTCTGGACCTATTGCTAGCTTCATCGTTCATTACTGCTTGAGTGGATTTATAGGAAGGTTCTTTTCTATTTAAATCATCCTGCAATACAAAACTCATTAATTTTGTGTCGATATAGACCAAAATATACTAGATACTTACTAGATATCGCTTTAGACGGCGTTTCATTAATTTTTCAGTACACTTTACATATTTCGATTTTGGATTTAATATTATATCGCACATTGCCAACGTAAATGCGCAATGTTTAGGAGTCATAATAGGTACTGCAGCTGTAGAGAAGGCAGACCTTGCAATCATGTTAATCCAGTAGATCCCACTTTCAGTTTGCTCAAAAAGTGAGCAGAAGCAAGCGGCAACCTGCTACTTTTTTTCCAATTCACAATTTTGGGCGCAGAAGCGTTACTATTCAAAGAGTGAAGTTTTTTGGAACCAAAGATTCGCCAAATAACATGCCTAATATTTTGCAATGCCGCTCCACGATAATTCTTCATTTTTGATAACAACTAATAAAAATAATGAAACCAAATCAATAAATATTAAAAGTATATATATGGATTACAAGCAGTGAATAAAATTCATGTGCACAATGTGCACATGTGCACACTTTTTTTATTGTGTGCACAATTTTTTAAATTGGATGTGCACATGTGCACAAAGTTTTTTCTTAATTAACATATAGGTTGTGCACAATTTTTATACAAATTTTATAAAGTGTACTCAAAAAAATTTTTCTAATGTGCACATGTGCACAAAAAGTCCTTTCAGATTTTATACACTGATTACAAGCGATAGCAAACGTGGATTTAAAATTGATTACATACAGAACTACACCATTCAGAATGGAAACGGTTTGTAAATTCATTTGGGCTCATATCTGACATAAACTCAGGATATGCTTTTTCCTGGTAGCTTAGCTCTTCAAGGTTTCCTTGAGGGTACTTTGGGAGGGGTATACATGTTGCAGAAGAGCTGCTTTACCATGTTTGTAAACACATCCTAACAATTTTAATTTAAATAATTTAGAAAGTTATATACAGTTTATAGTTAAACAAAGTCAAGTAACCACTTACGTCTAGTACTTGAGAGGAAAGGTCACTCTTTTTTTCGTTACTTTGCTGTTTTTACTTCAGCTTTCATTTCCTTTATATCTTCGTTAATTTCTTTGATTAGTGATACAAGTACCGATTTTGTGAATAAATTTGTCAATATTACCGCGATGGATCTTGTATGGACCTTCTTTAGCGAAAAAAAGCAAAAAACAACAAACAAAAAAAGGGGTATAAGATGTATACACCGTTCAAACCGTTTAAAGCATTTCGGAGTAAAAAAAAATTATATAGAATTACCATCTTGATTACGTGATAGATTCTGATTGGATGATCATTTTTCACATGGTCATACTGGGGCGATTCTGAATGATCTCGCTTGTTTTCTGGAGATTGCTAACAAAAGTGGGAAAGCTGGCAAGATTGTGAAATATGGCGAGATTGTGAAGGCTGGCAAGATAGTGAAAGCTGGCGGGATTGTAAAGACTGGCGGGATCGTGAAAGCTAGTGGGATTGTGAAGGCTGATAGGTTTGTTGACGAGATTGCTTTGATGTGTGTCTAGCTTTCATTTTAGAAAATATATTGTGAACACTAATAATGCTTTTTGATGAATCTAATGAATCTGCTGAATCATTATTATAAGCGTTATTTTCAGTAATTAATGGAGAATAAGTTGAACGATGATTATGTTGATTATAAGAAGAGTGAAATATATATGTGGGTATTAACCGATGAAGAACGATTTTTAGAAGGAATGTTGGAATTGTCAATATTAGGTGAGTAGGTGAGTTAGAAGTGACCAGTGGGGTGGCGGAGTTGACGATATTAGGTTGAGATTGAGATGAATTGTCAGTAATAGATGATGTGAGTTGAGAGGAAGATGCAGATGAGTTTTCATTTGAGTTGTTTGACATATTGCAAAAGTTTCAAAAATGTATTTACCTTTAAACGTTGAAAATCAGTTGTATTTATATATATTTTTTTGGTAAAAATTTGTGACTATATAATCAAAAAAAAGTGAAATAACGTTAATTGTTATTTAAAGTATGCAAAATGTATTGAAAATGTAATGACAGAAATCGTTATTTAAAGTATGAAAAATGTAATGACAGTGATTGCTATTTAAAGTATGAAAATGAATATGAATATAGACCAATATTATATGTCAATATATTAATAATTTAGTCATGTAAAATACACGATAGTCTTTGTACATGTTATTGCCTCATGTAAACATGTCATAGAAAATCACTTAAAATGATAAAATCGATAGTACTTATCTTTGCTATCATACTTTAGAAATTTTAGGAGAAACAGAATTACTTGCTATTACTTGCTGAGATTTGTAATTATCAAACCGATAATACTACGTCAATAAAATAATAATTTGATATTAGTCATGTAAACACACGCTAGTTTTATACATGTTATTGCCTTGCAGAAATATGTCATATACGAAATCACTTAAGCAATTTAAATCGATTTATATAGATTTTATCGATATAAATTGATTTTATCAACATGGTTCGATTTGAATTGCTTTAAACTATACTTATTTTTTTCGCTTTTTTCTTCTTTTATTTCATTTTCATTATCTTTTTTTCAAAATGACTTGGCAGTGTGAATATTGTAATCGTTCATTTTCAAAGCTTACACCTTAAAACAGTATTATTTACAAAAGCATCCTTATCTTCAAAACTCCATGAATCAAGAAATCGTGAATAACTAAGTATTAGTAGATGATAATATTTGAAATCTTCTAGAATATAGCTCTGATTATGATTCTTCAGAATATGGAGTAAATGATTAATATTTTTTAAATTAAATCTAATATAGCCGACACCTTCCATTTGACACTTGGGCATGCTGAATTATTAGACGTAACAAGTAAGAATTAGCTGGTATTTTTTATTAGCTAATTCTTGCTTGTCACGTCTAATAATTCATTATGCCCAAGTGTCAAATGGAAGGTGTCGGCTATATTAGATTTATATAATAAAACATTATAAAACGTTATAAAATGTTATAAAATGATTGTATTTCATTTAGAGTGAAAATATGTTATTATTACTTAGTTCTGAAAGTTCTGATGAGCACAGTAATTATTTGATAGAAACAGAACCTTTCAAATAGACACTATGCCTCTTTTAGTAGAAGATGATGCACCTCAAAATACATCTGATAAAAGTGATCTTAAAGACCATGAGGATACTTCATTTAATACTTCTTATGAATTGGAAATTGTGCCTAATCTTGAAGACTACCAAGGAGCTTTATTTGACGATGCTTTTGATGACTTGCATCATTCCAAAATGTTGAATAGCCTAACGATGCATATCACAAGTTCATGGAGATAGTTAATAAGCATCACTTGTCCAATTCAGCCAGAGATGCTTTTATAAATTTCTTCAACAAGTTCTCCAATTTGGATATTTCACTTCTTCTATCATCAACAAAGGCTGGAAAAGAATTCCTTGGTGATTCTACAATTTCCTGTATGATATTTAAGGGTAGGCTTTCTCAGATTGGTTAAACAATATAAAATGTAGTACATCCGTCACATGCATGATGTAGATCATTTTGCATATATAATTTTTGACGCCAAATATCATAAATTTCAAACCAAAGATTTAATAAAAAAGAAACCCGTTAACTTGAGGAATAGGCAACTTTAATACGGAATGGGCAAAGTATTACTTAGAGTTAAAACTGAAGTATAAATTTATACAAGTCATATAGCACAATCACGGTTTGTCTTAAATGTAGATATTAAACAAACATCAAAATTTAAAGTAATTATATATAAAAACTATAAAAAAATTCGATATTTCTAAGAAACTAATATTAAATAATTAAATTTTTACCTTTATTACATTATAATTTTAACTATCACTATTGCCAAATATCATAGAAATTTTTAATCCAACGATTTAATAAAAAAAACCACATTAATGTCAGGAATGGGCAACTTTAATACGGAATGGGCAAGTATTACTTAGAGTTAAACTGAAGTAAGTTTAATAACTAGTAGTTTCAAACTAAAAAAACTTAATAAAACAAATAAAACAAACTAACCGAACCCAGTAATTCTTCTGATCAAAACCTCATAAGAAACTAAGAACAGAAGTCACCCCTCTAATGAACAAAGTAAACTCACTTTCTCTCTTAAATTTTTTGAACTTGGGTCCAAAAATTTAGCAACCTGAAGTATCGGGTAGCCCAAGAATGGTCAAGTGTGCTCCAATTATTTTCGAATGGTGGCATAGCAACAATATCTCTATGATGATGAAGCAAGAATCCCATGTACGATCGGTTTTCTATTATTAAAAGATATGCGGTAATTACTAGAATGTTAAAAAGACCACAATTTAGTTTGATTAATTAATTATGAATTTTTCCATTATATTATAGTGCTTACTATTATGAATCGGGTCAGAGATAGAAGTGCTCATGATTTATTTTAAATTAATTTTGATAACGTTTAAAAACTTACAAAGTCTGAAAGAGTATAAAAAATATGAAACTTTTGAGCAACAGAACTATATTTTTTGGGATAATGTGAAAGTTCAGAAGAGTTTAGAATGTATGTTTACAAAGACTTTAACAACTAAAAATTAAAGTATTTATATAGCATAGGATGGTTGTTTTGACAGCACGTGAATTGATCAACTGGCCAATCAGAAACATAATAAGATCAGATGTAACGTAAATAGCCAATCAAAGTATTTGTTTTGTTGAACTGGTTTTATGTTAAAACCGATTAACACTGAGTTGAAAAATACACTATCGCAAGAATTATAAGTCCGAAGCAATTCTTTATGTGTAACCTTGTGAGTTACACTGATTGCTGATCATCACGGGGCCCACATTTCTCAAATTCTATTGGTTCTTTCCGCCGGACATTGCATAGATGGCTTTCAAATGTGCTAGAACGTAAGAGTCCTCGCTTTGCTTCGGACAATAAGTAAGATCAGGTGTAACATCAAATTGAATAATAATAATGTTAATTTTAAGTCAGGATGGATTCTTAATGTAGATCATGAGACTCTTTTAATATCGCACGTTTCTTTTTCTTTTTTGAATATATTGTATTATTCTTAATATATGAATCAATGAATCGATCTTTATTGTTGTGTATTACAAGTTTTTTTTCTATATTTATAGAACGATCGTTTAAATATATAAAAAAATTTAATCATTTAATGAAACTTATCATTCAAATGTGACTAATAATTTCAAAATTTTCATTCCAGTACGCCAGCAAATAGAATTAATTTAGGAATACAAAATTTAGTTTATATGGTAAACGTAAAAATTCATTATTACTTTATTAAGATATAATAAATATTTTTTTATGAAAGCATTCCATTGTAACAAGTTTTTACGGTATTTTGTTAATTCAAGAAGGCATGAATTATTACACATCCAACACGCTCTTACAGCCTTTTGTTTATTCGAAACAGGCAAAATTATTACGCATCCAACTTAATCTTATAAAATTTATAATTCCCAAATTTTGGTAAGTCATTTTATAAACGAAAGAATCCAATTTTTTTTGATTTTCTGTCAAATTTATGATTTGTAAATTCATATCGATTATCAACATTAGATAAACATGATTTTTAAAATATTATCCGCAATATTTTTTAGTGAAATATCGTATAAACATTACTATTCATATTTGTGCCAGTGTAGACTTTAATTTTTCTCTAAAATCAACGAATACAATGGCCACATCTGGTTAGTAATATAGGTTACATTGCGTATGTAATGTTGGACGAGAATTTTTATGCAAGAGGATAATATGGTATGATTTGCATTAATAAAGTGAATGACAAATCTATATGGTTGGTGAAAGATGTCTATTATATATTGTTTATAGAAACATGAAAAAATTTGTCAAGAAAAACTCTGATCATGTTACATTTATACTATATATTAGGAGTCTGCGCCACAACAATCAACAAAACCCGGATTGTTTCATCACATGATGTTCAAAATAAAAGCGCGTCAAAAAATCTAGCAATTAATTTTTCGATCCACTATTGATTATCTGTTAGTATTAGCTATATACAGGTATTGAATGCAAAAAACGGTCGAATAAAAAAAATTATCAAAAATTTCAGGTAAACTTTGATTCTGAAATAAAAAATTTTATAATCTTTTAACGTCATATTTTAACTATTAAATAATCTATATACTTATTTTACTTTAATATTGTATAGATATAATTATGGTTTTAGTATAGATATAAATGTGTGGCATTAAGTAATTACTACAAGATATTTATTCTAGCAAAGGTAATAATAATTAAAATAGGATTGCTACTTGAATATATGATTAATTAAGGTAATTAATAGATGATAGCGTATAAGTTTCTTTGATATAAATTCTGTCTGCTTTATGAATTCGTTGATTGGATAATTATCACGGACAATCACGAATAAATATATAAAGAAATTAAGAAAATTAATCAATCATAAGATTGTACATCCTGACGCTGTTATTGATTCCCAAAATAGCAACATTGGGCGTCAAGAATGAATAAATACAAACATTTGTACGTATTACAAACCTATTGAGAAATGGCGATCAAACTTTTTGAAAAACTTTCAAATAATTATATTGATCTTTTAGAGAACGCGGAAGATTTTAATGTAATTAATAAAGTGGGAAATGTTCCAAACATAAAGGAATTTAAAGTACATTCAGCCATTTTAAAATCTAGGTCATTGTATTTTCGTAACGAATTAACAAAGGCTGTTAAAGATACGAATAATGATAATATTACAAGAATTAATTTAGTACCACAAGTTCCCATTTCGCAATTTGAAATTATTATTAAGTAAATGTTGCATTTTTGTTTTTTAATATAAAATTAATTTACAAGATTTTTTAACGTAACTTATTAAATAGGTATATTTATGGTGGCTTTGTATCGTTAGAAAATCTTAATGGGCAGTCTATTTTTGATCTTGTTCAAGCCGCTGATGAGCTTCTTCTAGAAGAATTAGTGGGAAGTCTTGAGACTCATTTAATCGAAAATAATGCTCATTGGTTACGTTCTCATTTTGCACATATTTATAAAACTTGTACTCAGAACAACAGATTTAAAGAGCTACAGAAATGGTGTGATAATATTGTAGTAAAATATCCAAATCTCGTTTTCGATTCTGAAGATTTCACTTCTCTTAAAGAACATGCATTAATTTCAATTATCAAACGTGATGATTTACAAATGGAAGAAATTAAAATTTGGAATCATGTCATTAAGTGGGGGATTGCACAAAATCCAACTTTACCTTCAGATATTAAAAATTGGTCCTATGAAAATTTTATAACATTAAAGACTACTCTGCAAGATTGTTTACCTTTTATCCGTTACTTTCAAATTTCTGGTGATGATGTTGCAAAGTTTATATTACCGTATTCTTTAATCCTTGAAAAAAATCTTTGGAACGACTTGGCAAGCAAATTTATGTCTCCTAATCATCAAATTTTATCAACAATTTTGCCTCCTCGAATTATTTCTGTTCCAGTTTTACCAAATAGATCAACTGAACCATTTTCAACAGTCATCAATGAAGAACATGCTGCAGAAATTGCATCATGGATTGATAAAAAGACTAATTCTTATAACACAACAGATAACCCATACGAATTTAAATTACTTCTTCGTGGAAGCAGGGATGGCTTTACTCGTGAAGCATTTTGGAATTTATGTAATTTGCAAGCGAATACAGTTACCGTTGTGAATGTTAAAGGTCCTAATGATAATATTGAAAAAATCATTGGTGGGTATAATCCAATTGCATGGAATAGTTCTGATAATGGTTATTCTAGTTGCCAAGAGAGCTTTATTTTCTCATTGAAAAATGGAGTCATTCAAAATTCTATTTTAAGCCGTGTAAAACAACAGCAAAATGCGCTTTATTTTTACGCTGATCGTGGTGTATGTTTCGGTGGTGGCGATCTTCGTATGTTTCATGGTGGTGATAAACAATATGTTAATAATCAATGTAATGTGTGTTGTGTTAATCGCTTATTTTATGAAAAACAAATTTGTGACAATGGATATTTTTTGGTAAACGAATATGAGGTTTTTAAAATCAATAAGAAATCTAAATAATATCAATTTATTTAAAAAATCTTACTAAACAAACTTAACAGAACGTTTTGATTTAAAATATTAATTAAATATAAATTCTTAAAAAGCATTTAAGAGTTTAAATTATTATGGCCAAAATTATTATAAAATTCAAAAAATCTTTAGATTTCAAGGGTTTTATTTTTCGTCCTGAGACCTAAACAGTCTCAAAAAACTTACTATTAAAGAATCAAAATAAATTACTTATCACAACTTAAATTTATAATTAAGTTTAAATTCTTTAAGCTGTAATATCTAAATTTAGTTGTTATTTCTAAACTATATACAGTACATATTTTGTTATCGAGAATACATCCTTTTTCCGTTTTAAACTTCCGAATTAGAAAATTAAATAGGCGTCGCCGATGAGAAATTATCATTTTGACTCTTGTACGTCACGTTTTTCGAAAAAAAATACGTTTATTTTATCTGAATCCGGACGTCAAACCATTAATTCTGAAACCTCTCAGCGTATTTAGGATTAACTTATGTTTATTCTAGATTCTATTCCGACGCACAACATATGCCTTGCACTTAAATAAACACTTCAAGAATTATGCAAAAATATAATTTTATTATTGTTAATAGACAAGCTGTTATTTTTTCTTTTAAATACCTTAAAGTAAATTATTTTTTTTTTTGCTTATTAACTTACTATTGATATGCTATAATAACATCTAACTAGCAATCAACAATAATTTGTTCAACTGGTGCCAATGTAAAATATGTTTCCACCGTCTTACTAAAATTATCATCCAAATCGAAATATCCTCTTAAAGCCATGTAATTTAAGGTTCCTTTTCATATGTAGAATTCGATCAGCGCTTTAGCACTTTCTCGTTATCAAGATCATCAATTAACAATTTTTTTAAGGGTGCATTACAATGAATGAACAAAATATCAATATATAGATTAGCCAAGTACTATCTCTTAAATCAAGATATTGCAATGTCTATGTAATATTTTTGCAAATTGCCTAATTAGTAATTTAGTTGCTTTTTTTGGCATATAATCTAAATCATCATTATATTTTAACGTAAGAAATTTAAGTTTTTGTAAATTATTAATAAGCTCTACGAGTTGTGTGAAAACATTGTATACGGGATGTTAGAGATATGTAATGTTTTCTAGTAATAACCATTCGTCCTTAAATTATTTTAGTAATATTGATTCTTTTATAACCTTAACGCAATTTAATTTTAATCGTTGTAGCAATAATCCAAAATTTCTAAAATTTTTACTATAGGCAATGCTTCAATATTTCGATCTTCTATCTCTAAAGTTCTTATTTTACAATTTAAACAATTTAATATTTTCAACAGTTCCAGATAGCTAGAGTGCCTCATACGAAGAATTTCTATATTTGTAATGATAATATCCTGATCCGTTGGGAATTAGCGGAAACTTCGTTTCCGCTTATTCACATATGTTCAGGGTATTATTAATTAATCCTCCCGTCATCTTAATATAGTGCTCAATGATTATTACAATTATTCGGTACCTTAAACTCTGCACTATGAGCACAATGTTCAATTATAACTACCAGTAATGAGTTTATTTGACATTCTAAAGATGAAATTATGCCATAGAATTCCGTAGGAGCTTCGCCAAATATGTTAAATTGCCTAATTTATTTTGTGATTTATTGAAATTTATAAGAGCTTGGAATATTTGTTTCTCGCAATTAGAATTAAAGTTGTTGAAATTCAGATTACTAATTTTATAGTATTTTTTTGCCGATATGCTTAAAAATTTAGTAGCATTTTCAGTGCTGAATTCTGATGTTGCCTCAAAGATAAATCTTGAAGTTGAGAAAAAAATTGCCAATTTGTTCTAATAATGAGTAAAAGTTCACCCAATCAAGTATCATTAAAATGAAGAAAACTGTGTAAATCTAATTTATACAAAGTGGCCCACTCTCGACAAATATTTTAATTAACCAATTAATTATGCAATATGTATTACACAAAGCCAATATTGAAGATCATGCGCCTTAATTCTTAAAAGAAATAAATCAAGAACCTTTAGAAATCTTGCATAATCAATTGAAAATTCCTCATTTTCATATGTCCTAAGTTCTCGCAAAACTAATTTTTCATCTTCGTCAAGAGATGAAAAATATTTAAAATTGAATAATGAGTTTGGTTCGAACGAAAATGGATCTTGCCAAAGAAAGAGAATTGAAATTTTGCACCAATGCGGCTCACGAGCGCACATGAGTATAAGGAATTAAAATCTTTATTTAAATTCGTAAGTATATTTTCGATTAATTCGGGCATATCGCCCATAAAAATTTTTGAAAACATGAATTTTATTTTTGATTAAACGAGGAAAAGATTTACCATACTGTTACACGTTAGGGATGTTAATTCGTTAAAAACTAGCCATATCAGTTACAAACTATATGAAATGATTATTATTTTGACGAGAAATTAAATTCCTATTGATGTTATATATATATATTTTGATTAATCGTGAAAAATTCAGAAACTCTACTCGATTCCGCGAATCAAGCGCGGGATCCCGCATCACTGCAGGATATTTAAAAAAAATCGGGATATGCCCATAACTTGATATATGGGGCCGTTGCAATAGAAAGGGCCGATACTGCCCAAAAATGAAAATCAGGGTTTTGTTATATTCTGATAAATTTTGACACGTGCTACATTTTCAATTATAAGTGGAAATTGATTTGCATAATAAAAAATTGAGATATTTAGGCCACACAAACTTATACTATTGGTTTTCATATCCCGGCCGGGTCAGTGAGGTGGGGTTTTGAAATTTTAATTTTTTAATATATTAGCCAATAGAAATTCACTATTCATAAATATGCGAACAGAGTGAATTTTTAATATAGTAAAGATTATTAATTAATTACATATATAAATAATGATAACAAATATAAAACTTAACTTTTACTAAAATGCGCCTACGGTGTTATTGTCAGTGCAATATGTTCTAAAGAAATTAAGTTTGCCTGTATAACAGTATAAAGAATAAAGTTTAAATTTTTAACGTATGAAATTTTTTATCAAGTATCCGGTTGTAAGACAATAAAATTTTTAAATAAACTTTTTTTTATTAAAAAATTTTTTTTAAAAAAAAATTAAAATCCGGGTCGCCGGGTCACAAAAGGTTACTTGGTGATATGAAAACCAATAGTATAAGTTTATATGGCCTTAAAAAAAAATTTCTTTGGAGTTTCGTACATCACGGGATTACCCGATACAATGGACTAATCAAATCACGAAAATTTTGATTAACCCGGATCAGTCTGAACAAAACAAATGTGATTTTCTCAAAATCATATATAAACCAGTATCGGCACTTTCTACTGCAACGGCCCCATATGTGTGTGGTATTAAAATTTTCATTTTGAAGGGCCCAAATACGAGTAATTACTAAAGAACTATCCAAGTGGTATGTATTTAATAGAATTAAAATAAATGTCTGTTTGATTATATGATTAATTAGGGTTTATACCAGTACGATCACGTTTCTTGTATAATATGAAATGTGTGAGGGATGGTTTCCGTTCAACTTTTTTGATGTTCGCTATGCTGATTTTTGAAGAATCCTTTTTTAGTGTGGGTAATAGTTATCATTTTTCTAATTCAGGCAGGTGTTATGGTAATTTTGACAACATGGGATTATGACACGTGCAATGTAAATAATAGTGTGGGAATATACTCGTGATTGTGTGTAAATATGTTGTGATCGGTGAATACACTTTCAAAAATGACATTTATATGTTGTAACTAAATATGAGACACTTTTTTTTTTTGAAATTATGCCTGTTTAATTAATGCATGCATGATCTGATTTTAAAATGTATCTTATACCGAATAATAATAAAATATTACGATATATGAAATGGTTATCCTTGTATTCCTAATAAGGGAGTTAAATGTGACCGAGGTTTGATGGCTTTCGATTGTTATCAATTTTTGATACCGAAAGAATGACTGTATTATTTTGCATACGTCTTTACTTTGTAATATTAAGATGATGATGTTGTTTTAGTGAATTCTTTAATCATGATTAATTGATAGATTTATGATGTCCGAATTATGATATTTAATAATTAAGTATAGTGGTGTAATTATACAAATTTATTTTTGTAATAATAAAAAAAAATTCAGTTGTTTATGATTTGATATATCCAAAAACCTTAGCCAGACCCGTGAGAAATTTTAAAATAAGGTGATCATCTATTTAAATCTGAATTACATGCAAATGCTGTCATAATTCGTAATTGATCTATTAATATGAATTAATAATCAGTAATAATCTTAAAAAAATCGACTTTTGATCATTACGCACATTTTGTATTTGAAAGTTAACAAATAGACTTCTGTTCATTATGCACACATTGTGTCTTTGAAATTAACTGGGATACAGATAACGTTAATAACATGAGTTAATGAGTCATATACTGTGTATTGCCAGAATGTTAAGGTTATAA
The DNA here is from genome assembly GCA_003550325.1 of Gigaspora rosea. Classification (NCBI taxonomy): domain Eukaryota; kingdom Fungi; phylum Glomeromycota; class Glomeromycetes; order Diversisporales; family Gigasporaceae; genus Gigaspora; species Gigaspora rosea. The sequence continues at coordinate 108,615 of QKWP01001500.1, forward strand.
CAGTAACTCATTAACGCAAGTTTTAGATGAGAATTTTCTTGAGAGAAATCACAATAATTTCAGTACAAACTCAACATTAAAACATATTATCTGTCAGGTAAGTTTGTAACAGAATTTTTTATAGAAATTCACGATAGAAGCTACGATAATATTCATCAAACTAATTCACCTTTTGCCATTACCATGATAACATGTCGCATGTCACTGGAATAACGAATGAAGGTTCGTGATAAAATTTTCTACAGTAGCTAATGATGTCCTTAATGCAAATTGACTCAATTTTAACTAAATACTGTGGACACTGAATAGTGAGGAACAGGATTTTACAATTTAATGCAAAATTAGCAGCCATAATTACGTATTGTATGTCAAGTAGGATTGTAACAGAATTATTTTAGCCCATATAGAATCTCGATAATCCCGTACAACTAACTTGCCTTTTATTGTTACTGGAATGGTGTGCAAGTTTTGTAACAGAAATTTTACAACAATTCACAATAGGAATCACAATACAAACCATCTCAACTTTACCTATTTCATATTTTAGAACAATGAGTAAGTTTTGTAACAATTTTCTAGTCAACATTACACGTAATTGTTGGAATTGAAGGTTGTCCTTTTTTCTAGAGTAATATATTATTTGACCTGTAGGTGCAGATGGGTTCCATAACCATTCAAACAATGCAAGAGTCTCTTATTTGGTGATTAGGCACTGTTGCTGCAATTATAGTGCAAGGAAGGCGCGTATGGAGTTTAATTCAGTTCACTTTAACGATTGAGTTTCAAGAGAATGTAAATTACCAAGATGAGTGTGAAGTTTACCTTAACATTTATGATTCAAAATCCGTAATCAGTATGAAATTTAACTTGATCCCTTTAATAATTGTGTCTCTGATTAACGTAATCAGTTAAATTATATTCACTTTAACGCAAAATTAATTTTTCGTTTTACATAACCTGGTGTTTCAAAATTCCGGTCAGTGGGTCAGATTTTATTTTTAAAAAAAATTAAATTTGCGTGGCCTAAATTAATTTATATTCACATCTAAGATCACGCAAAGTTAATTCTTCGGTTTGCATAACATGGAATCGGAAAATTTTGATTTTTTTTTATCAGTCCTATTGGTAATTCCGGAAAATTAAGGTCATCATCAGGGGATGCCGGAGAAAAAATTAGATGCCAAAATTGGAGTAATGGAGTAATTGGCACAATTAGGAATTTAAAAAAAAATTTTTTTTGGAAAAATTGGGTCAGCGGGTTTTGCAAAACGAAAAATTAACTTTGCGTGGCTGGCCACGCAAAGTTAATTTTTTGTTTTGCATAACACTATGTTCCAAAATTTAAGTCAGTGGATCAGATTTAAGTTGGCTGATCGGATTTTTTTTTTTTTTTTTTTTTTTTTTTTTTTTTTTTTTTTTTTTTTTTTTTTTTTTT